>MU687276.1:5689-22987 GCA_026770625.1 Nicotiana glauca
TACCTACGGAACAAGGGAATACTGTTAAAGGTTTAACAATCAGGCGGCCACCTGGAGAACAAGGGGGTACAGTTTATGTTTTCACAATCAGGCGGATACCTGGAGAATAAGGAAGTACAATTCATATTTTTGCAATCAGGCGCCCACCTTGATAACAAGGGAATACAGTTCAAGTTTTGGCAATCAGGCACCCACCTGGAGAACAAGGGAATACAGTTCAAAGTTTTGCAATCAAGCGCCCACTTGGAGTACAAGGGAATACAGTTAAAGGTTTGGCAATCAGGCGCCTACCTAGACAACGAGGGGATACATTTTAAGTTTTCACAATCACGCGGCCACTTGGAGAACAAGGGACTACAGTTCAAGTTTTTGCAATCAGACGCCCACCTTGAGAACAAGGGAATACAGTTCAAGAGTTGGCAATCAGTCGCCCTAATGGAGAACAAGGGAATCCAGTTTAAGTTTTCGCAATCAGGCGGCACCTGGAGAACTAGGGACTACAGTTCAAGTTTTGGTAATCAGTCACCCACCTACAGAACAAAGGAATACAGTTTAAGTGTAGGCAGAAGGCGTCCACCTAAAGAACAAGGGGATACATCTCAAGTTTTTAGCAATCAAGCGCCCACCTGGAGTTGTAGGGAATGCAGTTCAAGTTTTGGAAATCAGGCGCCCTCCTAGTAAACAAAGGAATACAGTTCAAGTTTTGGCAATTAGGCGCCCACTTGGAAAACAGGGCAATACATTTAAAGTTTTTTCAATCAGCTGCACACCTGGCGAACAAGGGTCTACAGTTCATGTTTTGGCAATTAGGCGTCGACTTGGAGAACAAGGGAATACTGTTCAAGTTTCTACAATTAGGCGCCCATCTGGAGAACAAGGGAATACAGTTCAAGTTTTTGCAATCTGGTGCCCACCTGGAGAATAAGGGAACATATTTCGTGTTTTGGCAATCAGGCGCCTACCTGGAGAACAACGGAATACAGTTCAAGTTTTGGAATCAAGCGCCCACCTAGAGAACAAGGGAATACAGTTCAAGTGTTGGAATCAAGCGCGCACTTGGAGAATTAGGGAATACACATCATGTTTTGGCAATCAGGCTCCAACCCGAAGGACATGGGAATACAATTCAAGTGTTGGCAATCAGGCGGCCACCTGGAGAACAAGGGAATACAGTTCATGTTTTTGGCAATCAGGCGCCTACCTGGAGAACAAGGGAATACACTTCGAGTTTTGGCAATCAGGCACCCATCTAGTGAACAAGGGAATACAGTTCAAGTTTTGGCAATCAGGCACCCACTTGGAGAAAAAAATATACAGTTCATGTGTTGGCAATCATTTGCCCACCTGGAGAACAAGGGAATATAGTTCAAGTTTTGGAAACCAGGCGTCCACCAAAAGGGCATGGCAATACAGTTCAAGCTTTGGCTATCAGGCTCCCACCTAGAGAATAAGGGAATATATTTCAAGTTTTGCCAATCAGGCGCCCACCTAGGGACAAAGGAATACAGTTCAAGTTTTGGCAATCAGGCGCCCACATGTAAAATAGGGGAATAAAGTTTAATTTTTCACAATCAGGAGACCACCTGGAGAATAAGGAACTACAATTTATATTTTTGCAATCAGGTGCCCACCTAGAGAACAAGGTAATACAGATCAAGTTTTGACAATCAGGCGCCCACCTGGAGTATAAGGGTCTACAGTTCAAGTTTTGGCAATTAGGTGCCTACCTGGAGAACAAGGGAATATATTCCAATTTTTTGCAATCAAGCGCCCACCAAGAAAACAAGGGAATACAGTTAAAGTTTTGGCAATCAGGCGCCCACCCGAAGAACAACGTAATACAGTTCAAGTGTTGGAATCAAGCGCCCACCTGGAGAACAAGGGAATACAGCTCAAGTTTTGGAATCAAGCGTCTACCTGGAGAACAACGGAATACAATCCATGTTATGGCAATCAAGCGCCAACCAGGAGAACATGGGAATACAGTTCAAGTTTTGGCAATCAGGCGCCCACCTAAAGACTAAGGGAATATAGTTCAAATTTTTGCAATCAGGCGCCCACCTGGAGAACAAGGGAATATAGTTAAAGGTTTAGCAATCAGGCGGCCACTTGGAGAACAAGGTGATACAAATTAAGTTTTCACAATCAGGCGGCCATCTGGAGAATAAGGAATTACAATTCATATTTTTGAAATCAGGCACCCACCTAGAGAAAAAGTTAATAATGTTCAAGTTTTGGCAATCAGGTGCCCACCTGGAGAATAAGGGAATACAATTCAAATTTTTGCAATCAAGCACCCACCTGGAGAACAAGGGAATACAGTTCAAGGTTTAGCAATCGAGCGCCAACCTTGAGAACAAGGGGATACATTATAAGTTTTCACAATCAGGAGGCCACCTGGAGAACAAGGGACTACAGTTCAATTTTTGGCAATCAAACACTAACCTTGAGAACAAGGGAATAAAGTTCAAGTGTTTGCAATCAGGCGCCCACATGGAGAACAAGGGAATACAGTTTAAGTTTTCACAATCAGGCGGCACCTGGAGAACAAGGGACTACAGTTCAAGTTGTGCCAATCATGCGCCGACCTGCAGAACAAGGGAATACAGTTTAAGTGTTCGCAAAAGGTGTCCACCTGTAAAACAAGGGATACAACTCAAGTTTTTAGCAACCAAGCTCCCACCTGGAGAACAAGGGAATACAGTTCAAGTTTTGGAAATCAGGCGCCCACCTGGTGAACAAGGGAATACAGTTGTATGTTTGGTAATCAGGCGCCCACCTGAAGAACAAGGGAATACAGTTCAGTTTTTTGCAATCAGGCGGCCACTGGGAGAACAAGGGGATATAGTTTAAGTTTTCACAATCACGCGGCCACCTGGAGAATAAGGAATTACAATGCATATTTTTGCAATCAGGCACCCACCTAGAGTACAAGGTAATACAGTTCCAGTTTTGGCAATCTGGCGCCCACCTCAAGAACAAGGGAGTACAATTCAAATTTTTGCAATTAGGCTCCCACCGAGAGAACAAGGTAATACAGTTAAAGGTTTAGCAATCATACGCCTACATGGAGAATAAGGGGATACATTTTAAGTTTTCACAATCAGGCAGCCACCTATAGAAAAAGGGACTACATTTCATGTTTTGGCAATCAGGAGCCAACCTTGAGAACAAGGGAATACAGTTCAAGCATTTGCAATCAGGCACCCACATGTAGAACAAGTGAATACAGTTTAAGTTTTCGCAATCAGGCAGCAGCTGGAGAACAAGGGACTACATTTCAAGTTATGGCAATCAGGCACCCACCTGCAGAACAAGGAAATACAGTTTAAGTGTTCACAAAAGGTGTCCACCTGTAGAACAAGGCAATACAGCTCAAGTTTTTAGCAATCAAGCGCCCACCTGGAGAATAAGGGAATACAGTTCAAGTTTTGGAAATCAGGCGCCCACTAGGTGAACAAAGGAATACAGTTAAATTTTTGGAAATCAGGCGCCCACCTGGAAAATAGGGGAATACAGTTAAAGTTTTGGCTATCAGGCGCCAACCTGGAGAACAAGGGTCTACAGTTCAAGTTTTGGCAATCATGCGCCGACCTGGAGAACAAGGGAATACTGTTCAAGTTTTGAAAATCAGGCGCCCATCTTGAGAACAAGCGAATATAGTTCAAGTTTTGGCAATCAGGCGCCAACCTAAAGAATAAGGGAATATATTTCATGTTCTGGCAATCAAGCGCCCACCTGGAGACACAAGGGGATATAGTTCAAGTGTTGCAATCAAGCACCCACCTTGAGAAGAAGGGAATACACTTCATGTTTTGGCAATCAGGCACCAACCTGGAAGACATGGGAATACAATTCAAGTGTTGGCAATCAGGCGGCCACCTGGAGAACAAGGGAATACAGTTCAAGTTTTGGAATCAAGCGTCTACCTGGAGAACAAGGGAATACAATCCATGTTATGGCAATCAAGCGCCAACCTGGAGAACATGGGAATACAGTTCAAAGTTTGGCAATCAGGCGCCTACCTAAAGAACAAGGGAATATAGTTCAAATTTTTGCAATCAGGCGCCCACATGGAGAAAAGGGAATACAGTTAAAGGTTTAGCAATCAGGCGGCCACTTGGAAAACAAGGTTATACAGTTTAAGTTTTCACAATCGGGCGGCCACCTGGAGAATAAGGAATTACAATTCATATTTTTGCAATCAGGCACCCACCTAGAGAACAAGGGAATAAATTTCAAGTTTTGGCAATCAGGCGCCCACCTGGAGAATAAGGGAGTAAAGTTCAAATTTTTGCAATCAAGCGCCCACCTGGAGAATAAGGGAATACAATTCAAGGTTTAGCAATCGGGCGCCAACCTGGAGAACAAGGGGATACATTTTAAGTTTTCACAATCAAGCGGCCACCTGGACAAAAAGGGACTACAGTTCAAGTTTTGGCAATCAAGCGCCAACCTTGAGAACAAGTTAATACAGTTCAAGTGTTTGCAATCAGGCGCCCACACGGAGAAATACGGAATACAGTTTAAGTTTTCACAATCAGGCAGCACCAGGAGAACAAGGGACTACAGTTAAAGTTTTGGCAATCATGCGCCCACCTGCAGAACAAGGGAATGCAGTTTAAGTGTTCGGAAAAGGTGTCCACCTATAGAACGTGGGATACAACTCAAGTTTTTATCAATCAAGCGCCCACCTGGAGAACAAGGGAATACAGTTCAAGTTTTGGAAATTAGGCGCCCACCTGGTGAACAAGGGAATACAGTTCTATGTTTGGCAATCAGGCGCCCACCTGGAGAACAAGGAAATACAGTTCATGTTTTGGCAATCAGGCGCCCACCTGAAGAACAAGGGAATACAGTTCTGTTTTTTGCAATCAGGCGGCCACTTTCAGAACAAGGGGATACAGTTTAAGTTTTCACAATCAGGCGGCCACCTGGAGAATAAGGAATTATATTTCATATTTTTGCAACAATGCACCCGCCTAGAGAATAAGGGAATACAGTTCAAGTTTTGGCAATCAGACGCCCACCTCAAGAACAAGGGAATACAATTCAAATTTTTGCAATCAGGCGCCCACCGGGAGAACAAGGGAATACAAATCAGTTTTTTGCAATCAGGCGGCCACTTGGAGAACAAGGGGATACAGTTTAAGTTTTCACAATCAGGCGGCCACCTAGAGAATAAGGAATTACAATGCATATTTTTGCAACCAGGCACCTACCTATAGAATAAGGGAATACAGTTCAAATTTTTACAATCACGCGCCCACCGGGAGAACAAGGGAATATAGTTAAAGGTTTAGCAATCAGGCGCCTACATGGAGAATAAGGGGATACATTTTAAATTTTCACAATCAGGCGGCTACCTAGAGAACAAGGTACTACATTTTATGTTTTGGCAATCAGGCGCCAACCTTGAGAACAAGGGAATACAATTCAAGCATTTGCAATCAGGCACCCACATGGAGAACAAGGGAATACAGTCTAAGTTTTCGCAATTAGGCGGTACCTGGAGAACAAGGAACTACATTTCAAGTTATGGCAATCAATTGCCCACCTGCAGAACAAGGAATTATAGTTTACATGTTCGCAAAAGGTGTCCACCTGTAGAACAAGGGAATACAGCTCAAGTTTCTAGCAATCAGGCGCCCACCTGCAGAACAAGGGAATACAATTTAAGTGTTGGCAAAATGAGTCCACCTGGAGAACAAGGGAATACATTTTAAGTTTTGGAATCAAGCGCCTACTTGGATAACAGGGGAATACAATTCATGTTTTGGCAATCAGCGCCAGCCTGGAGAATATAGGAATACAGTTCAAGTGTTGGCAATCAGGCACCCTCATGGAGAATAAAGGAATACAGTTCAAGTTTTTTGCAATCAGGCATCCACCTGGAGAACAAGGGAATACAGCTCAACTTCTGGCAATCAGGCAACCCCCTGGTGAACAAGGGAATACAACTCAAGTTTTGGTAATCAGGAGCCCACCTAGAGAACAAGGTAATACAGTTCAAGTTTTGGCAATCAGGCACCCACCTGAAGAACAAGGGAATATATTTCAGTTTTTTGCAATCAAGCGGCCACTTTGAGAACAAGGGGATACAGTGAGAATAAGAAATTACAATGCATATTTTTGCAACAAGGCACCCGCCTAGAGAATAAGGGAATAAAGTTCATGTTTTGGCAATCAGACGCCCACCTCAAGAACAAGGGAATACAATTCAAATTTTTGCAATCAGGCGCTCACCGGGAGAACAAGGGAATACAGTTCAGTTTTTTGCAATCAGGCGGCCACTTGGAGAACAAGGGGATATAGTTTAAGTTTTCACAATCAGGCGGCCACCTGGAGAATAAGGAATTACAATGCATATTTTTACAACCAGGCAGCTACCTACAGAATAAGGGAATACAATTCAAGTTTTGGCAATAAGACGCCCACCTCAAGAACAAGGGAATACAATTCAAATTTTTACAATCAGGCGCCCACCGAGAGAACAAGGGAATACAGTTAAAGGTTTAGCAATCAGGCGCCTACATGGAGAATAAAGGCATACATTTTAAATTTTCACAATCAGGCGGCCACCTAAAGAACAAGGGACTACATTTTAAGTTTTGGCGATGAAACGCCAACCTTGAGAACAAGGGAATACAATTCAAGCATTTGCAATCAGGAAGCCACATGGAGAACAAGGGAATACAGTTTAAGTTTTTGCAATTAGGCGGTACCTGGAGAACAAGGAACTACATTTCAAGTTATGGCAATCAGGTGCCCATCTGCAGAACAAGGAATTATAGTTTACGTGTTCGCAAAATGTGTCCACCTGTAGAACAAGGGAATACAGCTCAAGTTTCTAGCAATCAGGCGCTCACCTGCAGAACAAGGGAATACAGTTTAAGTGTTGGCAAAAGGAGTCCACTTGGAGAACAAGGAAATACAATTAAATTTTTGGAATCAAGTGCCTACCTGGATAACAGGGGAATACAATTCATGTTTTGGCAATCAGCGCCAACCTGGAGAATATGGGAATACAGTTCAAGTGTTGGCTGTCAGGCGCCCACCTGGAGAATAAAGGAATACAGTTAAAGTTTTTTGCAATCAGGCATCCACCTGGAGAACAAGGGAATACAGTTCAACTTCTGGCAATCAGGCAACCACCTGGTGAACAAGGGAATACAATTCAAGTTTTGGTAATCAGAAGCTCACTTGGAGAATAAGGGAATACAGTTCTAGTTTAGGAAATCAGGCGCCCACTTGCAGAAGAAGGGAATACAGTTCAAATTTTTGCAATCTGGCGCCCACCAGGAGAACTAGGGAATACAGTTAAAGGTTTAGCAATCAGGCGGCCACCTGGAGAACAAGGGGATACAGTTTAAGTTTTCACACTCAGGCCGCTAACTAGAGAATAAAGAACTACAATTCATATTTTCGCAATCAGGCGCCCACCTAGAGAACAAGGGAATACAGTTCAAGTTTTGGGAATCTGGCGCCCACATGGAGAACAAGGGAATACAGTCCGAATTCTTGCAATCAGGCGCCCACCTGGAGAACAAGGGAATACAGTTAAAGGTTTAGCAATCAGGCGCCAACGTGGAGAACAAGGGGATAAATTTTAAGTTTTCACAATCAGGCGGCCACCTATAGAACAAGGGACTACAGTTCAAATTTTGGCAATCAGGCGCCCACCTTGACAACAAGGGAATACAATTCAAGTATTGGCAATCAGGTGCCCACATGGAAAACAAGGGAATACAGTTTAGGTTTTCGCAATCAGGCAGTACCTGGAGAACAAGGGACTACAGTTCACGTTTTGGCAATCAGGCGCCCACCTGTAGAACAAGGGAATACAGTTTAAGTGTTGGCAAAAGGCGTCCACCTAGAGAGCAAGGGAATACAGTTCAAGTTTTGGAATCAAACGCCTACTTGGAGAACAAAGGAATACAATTCATGTTTTGACAATCATGCGCCAACCTGGAGAACATGGGAATACAGTTCAAGTGTTTGCAATCAATTGCCCACCTGGAGAAAAAAGGAATACAGTTCAAGTTTTTTGCAATCAGGCACCCACCGAGAGAACAAGGGAATACAATTCAACTTTTGGAAACCAGGCAACCACCTGGTGAACAAGGGAATACAGTTTAAGCTTTGGCAATCAGGCGCCCACCTGGATAACAAGGGAATACAATTCTAGTTTTAGCAATCAGGCGCCCACCTGGAGAACAAGGGAATACAGTTTAAGTTTTCACAATCAGGCGGCCACCTGGAGAACAAGGGGATACAGTTTAAGTTTTCACAATCAGGCGGATACCTGGAGAATAAGGAAGTACAATTCATATTTTTGCAATTAGGCGCCCACCTTAAGAACAACGGAATACAGTTCAAGTTTTGGCAATCAGGAACCCACCTGGAGAACAAGGGAATACAATTCAAAGTTTTGCAATCAAGCGCCCACTCGGAGGACAAGGGAATACGGTTAAAGGTTTGGCAATCAGGTGCCTACCTAGACAACTAGAGGATACATTTTAAGTTTTCACAATCATGCGGCCACCTGGAGAATAAGGGACTACAGTTCAAGTTTGGCAATCAGACGCCCACCTTGAGAACAAGGGAATACATTTCAAGAGTTGGCAATCAGTTGCCCTCATGGAGAACAAGGGAATCCAGTTTAAGTTTTCGCAATCAGGCGGCACCTGGAGAACTAGGGACTACAGTTCATGTTTTGGTAATCAGTCACCCACCTGTAGAACAAAGGAATACAGTTTAAGTGTAGGCAAAAGGCGTCCACCTGGAGATCAAGGGAATACATCTCAAGTTATTAGCAATCAAGCGCCCACCTGAAGTTGTAGGGAATGCAGTTCAAGTTTTGGAAATCAGGCACCCTCCTAGTGAACAAGGGAATACAGTTCAAGTTTTGGCAATTAGGCGCCCACTTGGAAAACAGGGCAATACATTTAAAGTTTTTGCAATCAGGCGCCCACCTGGCGAACAAGGGTCTACAGTTCATGTTTTGGCAATTAGGCGTCGACTTGGAGAACAAAGGAATACTGTTCAAGTTTCTACAATCAGGCACCCATCTGGAGAACAAGGGAATACAGTTGAAGTTTTGGCAATCTGGTGCCCACCTGGAGAATAAGGGAACATATTTCGTGTTTTGGCAATCAGGCGCCTACCTGGAGAACAACGGAATACAGTTCAAGCTTTGGAATCAAGTGCCCACTTGGAGAACAAGGGAATACAGTTCAAGTGTTGGAATCAAGCGCCCACTTGGAGAACAAGGGAATACACTTCATGCTTTGGCAATCAGGCTCCAACCCGAAGGACATTGGAATACAGTTCAAGTGATGGCAACCAGGCGGCCACATGGAGAACATGGGAATACAGTTCATGTTTCTGGCAATCAGGCGCCTACGTGGAGAACAAGGGAATACACTTTGAGTTTTGGCAATCAGGCACCCATCTAGTGAACAAGGGAATACAGTTCAAGTTTTGGCAATCAGGCACCCACTTGGGGAAAAAAATATACAGTTCATGTGTTGGCAATCATTTGCCCACCTGGAGAACAAGGGAATATAGTTCAAGTTTTGGAAATCAGGCGTCCACCTAAAGGCCATGGCAATACAGTTCAAGCTTTTGCAATCAGGCTTCCACCTGGAGAATAAGGGAATATATTTCAAGTTTTGCCAATCAGGCGCCCACCTAGGGACAAAGGAATACAGTTCAAGTTTTGGCAATCAGGCGCCCACATGTAAAATAGGGGAATAAAGTTTAATTTTTCGCAATCAGGAGACCACCTGGAGAATAAGGAACCACAATTTATATTTTTGCAATCAGGTGCCCACCTAGAGAACAAGGTAATACAGTTCAAGTTTTGGCAATCAGGCGCCCACCTGGAGAATAAGGGTCTACAGTTCAAGTTTTGTCAATCAGGCGCCGACTTGAAGAACAAGGGAATACTATTAAATTTTTTGCAATCATACGCCAATCTAGAGAAAAAGGGGATAAAGTTCATTTTTTGGCAATCAGGTACCTACCTGGAGAACAAGGGAATATATTTCAATTTTTTGCAATCAGGCGCCCACCAAGAAAACAAAGAATACAGTTCAAGTTTTGGCACTAAGGCGCCCACCCGGAGAAGAAGGGAATACAGTTCAAGAAGTGGAATCAAGCGCCCACCTGGAAAATAAGGGAATACAGTTCAAGTTTTGGAATCAAGCGTCTACCTGGAGAACAAGGGAATACAATCCATGTTATGGCAATCAAGCGCCAACCAGGAGAACATGGGAATGCGGTTCAAGTTTTGGCAATCAGGCGCCCACCTAAAGAACAAGGGAATATAGCTCAAATTTTTGCAATCAGGCGCCCACCATGAAAACAAAGAATACAGTTCAAGTTTTGGAATCAAGCGTCTACCTGGAGAACAAGGGAATACAATCCATGTTATGGCAATCAAGCGCCAACCAGGAGAACATGGGAATGCAGTTCAAGTTTTGGCAATCAGGCGCCCACCTAAAGAACAAGGGAATATAGTTCAAATTTTTGCAATCAGGCGCCCACCTGGAGAACAAGGGAAGACAGTTAAAGGTTTAGCAATCAGGCGGCCACTTGGAGAACAAGGTGATACAGTTTAAGTTTTCACAATCAGGCGGCCACCTGGAGAATAAGGAATTACAATTCATATTTTTGAAATCAGGCACTCACCTAGAGAAAAAGTTAATAAAGTTCAAGTTTTGGCAATCAGGCGCCCACCTGGAGAACAAGGGAATACAATTCAAATTTTTGCAATCAAGCACCCACCTGGAGAACAAGGGAATACATTTCAAGGTTTAGCAATCGAGCGGCAACCTGGAGAACAAGGGGATACATTTTAAATTTTCACAATCAGGCGGCCACCTGGAGAACAAGGGACCACAGTTCAAGTTTTTTCAATCAAACGCCAACCTTGAGAACAAGGGAATAAAGTTCAAGTGTTTGCAATCAGGCGCCCACACGGATAAAAAGGGAATATAGTTTAAGTTTTCACAATCAGGCGGCACCTGGAGAACAAGGGACTACAGTTCAAGTTGTGGCAATCATGCGCCCACCTGCAGAACAAGGGAATACAGTTTAAGTGTTTGCAAAAGGTGTCCACCTGTAGAACAAGGGATACAGCTCATGTTTTTAGCAATCAAACGCCCACCTGGAGAAAAAGGGAATACAGTTCAAGTTTTGGAAATCAGGCGGCCACTTGGTGAACAAGGGAATACAGTTGTATGTTTGGCAGTCAGGCGCCCACCTGGAGAACAAGTGAATACAGTTCAAGTTTTGGCAATCAGGCGCCCACCTGAAGAACAAGGGAAAACAGTTCAGTTTTTTGCAATCAGGCGGCCACTTGGAGAACAAGGGGATACAGTTTAAGTTTTCACAATCAGGCGACCACCTAGAGAATAAGGAATTACAATGCATATTTTTGCAACCAGGCACCCACCAAGAGAACAAGGGAATACGGTTCAAGTTTTGGCAATCAGGCGCCCACCTCAAGAACAACGGAATACAATTCAAATTTTTGCAATTAGGCGCCCACCGGGAGAACAAGGGAATACAGTTAAAGGTTTAGCAATCAGGCGCCTACATGGAGAATAATGGGATACATTTTAAGTTTTCACAATCAGGCGGCCACCTAGAGAACAAGGGACTACATTTCATTTTTTGGCAATCAGGCGCCAACCTTGAGAATAAGGGAATACAGTTCAAGCATTTGCAATCAGGCACCCACATAGACAACAAGGGAATACAGTTAAAGTTTTTGCAATCAGGCGGCAGCTGGAGAACAAGGGACTACAGTTCAAGTTATGGCAATCAGGCGCCCACCTGCAGAACAAGGAAATACAGTATTAGTGTTTGCAAAAGGTGTCCACCTATAGAACAGGGGAATACCGCTCAAGTTTTTAGCAATCAAGCGCCCACCTGGAGAATAAGGGAATACAGTTCAAGTTTTGGAATTCAGGTGGGCACTAGGTGAACAAGGGAATACAGTTAAATTTTTGGAAATCAGGCGCCCACCTGGAAAACAGGGGAATACAGTTAAAGTTTTGGCAATCAGGCGCCAACCTGGAGAACAAGGGTCTACAGTTCAAGTTTTGGCAATCATGCGCCGACCTGGAGAACAAGTGAATATTGTTCAAGTTTTGACAATCAGGCGCCCATCTTGAGAACAAGCGAATATAGTTCAAGTTTTGGCAATCAGGCGCCCACCTAGAGAATAAGGGAATATATTTCATGTTCTGGCAATCAGGCGCCCACCTGGAGAACAAGGGAATATAGTTCAAGTTTTAGAATCAAGCGCCCACCTGGAGAACAAGGGGATATAGTTCAAGTGTTGCAATCAAGCGCCCACCTTGAGAACAAGGGAATACACTTCATGTTTTGACAATCAGGCTCCAACCTGGAAGACATTGGAATACAGTTCAAGTGTTGGCAATCAGGCGGCCACTTGGAGAAGAAGGGAATACTGTTCAAGTTTTGGAATCAATCTTCTACCTGGAGAACAAGGGAATACAATCCATGTTATGGCAATCAAGCGCTAACCTGGAGAACATGGGAATAAAGTTCAAAGTTTGGCAATCAGGTGCCTACCTAAAGAACAAGGGAATATAGTTCAAATTTTTGCAATCAGGCGCCCACCTGGAGAAAGGGAATACAGTTAAAGGTTTAGCAATTAGGCGGCCACTTGGAAAACAAGGTGATACAGTTTAAGTTTTCACAATCGGGCGGCCACCTGGAGAATAAGGAATTACAATTCATATTTTTGCAATCAGGCACCCACCAAGAGAACAAGGGAATAAATTTCAAGTTTTGGCAATCAGGCGCCCACCTAGAGAACAAGGGAATACAGTTCACTTTTTTGCAATCAAGCGCCCACCCGGAGAACAAGGGAATACAGTTCAAGGTTAAGCAATCGGGCGCCAACCTGGAAAACAAGGGGATACATTTTATGTTTTCACAATCAGGCAGCCACCTGGAGAAAAAGGGACTACACTTCAAGTTTTGGCAATCAAGTGCCAACCTTGAGAACAAGGGAATACAGTTCAAGTGTTTGCAATCAGGCGCCCACACGGAGAAAAAGGGAATACAGTTTAAGTTTTCACAATCAGGCGGCACCTGGAGAACAAGGGTCTACAGTTCAAGTTTTGGCAATCATGCGCCCACCTGCAGAACAAGGGAATACAGTTTAAGTGTTCGCAAAAGGTGTCCACCGATAGAACATGGGATACAGCTCAAGTTTTTATCAATCAAGCGCCCACCTGGAGAACAAGGGAATACAGTTCAAGTTTTGGAAATCAGGCGCCCACCTGGTGAACAAGGGAATATAGTTCTATGTTTGGAAATCAGGCACCCACCTAAAGAACAAGGGAATATAGTTTAGTTTTTTGCAATCAGGCGGCCACTTGGAGAACAAGGGGATACAGTTTAAGTTTTCACAATCAGGCGGCCACCTGGAGAATAAGGAATTACAATGCATATTTTTGCAACCAGGCACCCACCTAGAGAATGAGGGAATACAGTTCAAGTTTTGGCAATCAGACGCCCACCTCAAGAACAAGGGAATACAATTCAAATGTTTGCAATTAGGCGCCCACTGGGAGAACAAGGGAATACCGTTCAGTTTTTTGCAATCAGGCGGCCACTTGGAGAACAAGGGGAAACAATTTAAGTTTTTACAATCAGGCGGCCACCTGGAGAATAAGGAATTACAATGCATATTTTTGCAACCATTCACCCACCTACAGAATAAGGGAATACAATTCATGTTTTGGCAATCAGACGCATACCTCAAGAACAAGGGAATACAATTCAAATTTTTGCAATCAGGCGCCTACTGGGAGAACAAGGGAATACAGTTAAAGGCTTAGCAATCAGGCGCCTACATGGAGAATAAGGGGATACATTTTAAGTTTTCACAATCAGGCGGCCACCTAGAGAACAAGGGAATACTGTTCAAATGTTGGCAATCAGGCGGCCACCTGGAGAACAAGGGAATACTGTTCAAGTTTTGCAATCAAGCGTCTACCTGGAGAACAAGGGAATACAATCCATGTTATGGCAATCAAGCGCCAACCTGGAGAAGATGGGAATAAAGTTCAAAGTTTAGCAATCAGGCGCCTACCTAAAGAACAAGGGAATATAGTTCAAATTTTTGGAATCAGGCGGCAACTTGGAAAACAAGGTGATACAGTTTACGTTTTCACAATCAGGCGGCCACCTGGAGAATAAGGAATTACAATGCATATTTTTGAAACCAGGCACCCACCTAGAGAATAAGGGAATACAGTTCAAATGTTGGCAATCAGGCGGCCACCTGGAGAACAAGGGAATACTGTTCAAGTTTTGGAATCAAGCGTCTACCTGGAGAACAAGGGAATACAATCCATGTTTTGGCAATCAAGCGCCAACCTGGAGAAGATGGGAATAAAGTTCAAAGTTTAGCAATCAGGCGCCTACCTAAAGAACAAGGGAATATAGTTCAAATTTTTGCATTCAGGCGCCCACCTGGAGAAAAGGGAATACATTTAAAGGTTTAGCAATCAGGCGGCAACTTGGAAAACAAGGTGATACAATTTACGTTTTCACAATCAGGCGGACACCTGGAGAATAAGGAATTACAATGCATATTTTTGCAACCAGGCACCCACCTAGAGAATAAGGGAATACAGTTCAAGTTTTGGCAATCAGACGCCCACCTCAAGAACAAGGGAATACAATTCAAATGTTTGCAATCAGGCGCCCACCGGGAGAACAAGGGAATACCGTTCAGTTTTTTGCAATCAGGCGGCCACTTGGAGAACAAGGGGAAACAATTTAAGTTTTCACAATCAGGCGGCCACCTGGAGAATAAGGAATTACAATGCATATTTTTGCAACCATTCACCCACCTACAGAAGAAGGGAATACAATTCAAATTTTTGCAATCAGGCGCCTACTGGGAGAACAAGGGAATACAGTTAAAGGCTTAGCAATCAGGAGCCTACATGGAGAATAAGGGGATACATTTTAAGTTTTCAGAATCAGGCGGCCACCTAGAGAACAAGGGACTACATTTCAAGTTTTTGCTATCAAGCACCAACCTGGAAGACATAGGAATACAGTTCAAATGTTGGCAATCAGCCGGCCACCTGGAGAACAAGGGAATACTATTCAAGTTTTGGAATCAAGCGTCTACCTGGAGAACAAGGGAATACAATCCATGTTATGGCAATCAAGCGCCAACCTGGAGAAGATGGGAATAAAGTTCAAAGTTTAGCAATCAGGCGCCTACCTAAAGAACAAGGGAATATAGTTCAAATTTTTGCAATCAGGCGCCCACCTGGAGAAAAGGGAATACATTTAAAGGTTTAGCAATCAGGCGGCAACTTGGAAAACAAGGTGATATAGTTTACGTTTTCACAATCGGGCGGCCACCTGGAGAATAAGGAATTACAATTCATATTTTTGCAATCAGGAACCCACCTAGAGAACAAGGGAATAAATTTCAAGCTTTGGCAATCAGGCGCCCACCTGGAGAACAAGGGAATACAGTTCAATTTTTTGCAATCAAGCGCCCACTGGAGAACAAGGGAATACAGTTCAAGGTTTAGCAATCGGGCGCCAATCTGGAGAACAAGGGGATACATTTTAAGTTTTCATAATCAGGCGGCCACCTGGAGAAAAAGGGACTACAGTTCAAATTTTGGCAATCAAGCGCCAACCTCGAGAACAAGGGAATACAATTCAAGTGTTTGCAATCAGGCGCCCACACGAAGAAAAAGGGAATATAGTTTAAGTTTTCACAATCAGGCGGCACCTGGAGAACAAGGGACTACAGTTCATGTTTTGGCAATCATTCGCCAACCTGCAGAACAAGGGAATACAGTTTAAGTGTTCGCAAAAGGTGTCCACCTATAGAACATGGGATACAGCTCAAGTTTTTATCAATCAAGCGCCCACCTGGAGAACAAGGGAATACAGTTCAAGTTTTTGAAATCAGGCGCCCGCCTATTGAACAAGGGAATACAGTTCTATGTTTGGCAATCAGGCGCCCACCTGTAGAACAAGGGAATACAGTTCAAGTTTTGGCAATCAGGCGCCCACCTGAAGAACAAGGGAATACAGTTCAGTTTTTTGCAATCAGGCGGCCACTTGGATAACAAGGGGATACAGTTTAAGTTTTCACAATCAGTCGGCCACCTGGAGAATAAGGAATTACAATGCATATTTTTGCAACCATGCACCCACCTCGAGAATAAGGGAATACAGTTCCAGTTTCGGCAATCGGACGCCTACCTCAAGAACAAGGGAATACAATTCAAATGTTTGCAATCAGGCGCCCACCGGGAGAACAAGGAAATACAGTTCAGTTTTTTGCAATCAGGCGGCCACTTGGAGAACAAGGGGAAACAGTTTAAGTTTTCACAATCAGGCGGCCACCTGGAGAATAAGGAATTACAATGCATATTTTTGCAACCAGGCACCCACCTACAGAATAAGGGAATACAGTTCAAGTTTTGGCAATCAGACACCCAACTCAAGAACAAGGGAATACAATTCAAATTTTTGCAATCAGGCGCCCACCGGGAGAACAAGGGAATACAGTTAAAGGTTTAGCAATCAGGCACCTACATGGAGAATAAGGGGATACATTTTAAGTTTTCACAATCAGGCAGCCACCTAGAGAACAAGGGAGTACATTTCAAGTTTTGGCAATCTGGCGCCAACCTTGAGAACAAGGGAATACAATTCAAGCATTTGCAATCAGGCACTGACATGGAGAACAAGGGAATACAATTTAAGTTTTCGCAATCAGGCGGTACCTGGAGAACAAGGAACTACATTTCAAGTTATGGCAATCAGTTGCCCACCTGCAGAACAAGGAAATACAGTTTAAGTGTTCGCAAAAGGTGTCCACCTGTAGAACAAGGGAATACAGCTCAAGTTTCTAGCAATCAAGCGCCCACCTGGAGAACAAGGGAATACAGTTCAAATTTTGGAAATCAGGCGCCTACTAGGTGAACAATTGAATACAGTTAAATTTTTGGAAATCAGGCCCCCACCTGGAAAACAGGGGAATACAGTTAAAGTTTAGGCAATCAGGCGCCAACCTGGAGAATAAGGGTGTACAGTTCAAGTTTTGGCAATCATGCGCCGACCTGGAGAACAAGGGAACACTGTTCAAGTTTTGGGAATCAGACGCCCACCTCAACAATATGGGAATACAATTCAAATTTTTGCAATCAGGCGCCCACCGGGAGAACAAGGGAATACAGTTAAAGGTTTAGCAATCAGGCGCCT
>MU687277.1:0-17384 GCA_026770625.1 Nicotiana glauca
GATTCTAGTATATAATGATGTTATAGCTTACAATTCCGTAAAAAGAATTACCTCAGTCGTGGCCTAAAGAAGGTCTTGCGGAATAGCTCTCAATGACCGATATTGTTCTTGCTAGACCTCTGTTCTTTTCCTTTGCCTCTAGCGTGACCAAGTTTTGTTTTGCTTAATTAAGCCTTTGGAACTAGCGTGACTAAACAGAGCAAGTTCTGTTTTGCTTAAAGGCTTTAAGCCTTTTGTTTCCCAATATGGGCTTTAGGCCCATTTTCCTTTTTTTTTAACTAGTAATTAGTGATGTTTACTTTTAATAATTAATAACATTAAAATTATTAATATTTCTCTAATTGTATATCCAATTACTTAAGTATACACACACACACACACACACACACACACATATATATATATAGGTAAAATAAAAATAATAGTAATAATAATAATAATTTAGTTCTATAATTAGCATATCTTGAAACTTTTATAAATTTTAGGAGTGTTACAATCTTCCCTCCTTAAAAACATTCGTCCTCGAATGTTGCTAGTTCCTTATTCTTAAGATAACAATTATCCTTAGGTCCTTGAACCTCTTAAGTTTTCTTAGCACTATTCATTCTTCCAAGGGACTCAAAATTTTGGTTAACTCCCTGAATTTTCAAAAATTTCGGCAGAGTTTTTCTTGTAAATTGGACTATCCAAAAAATTATCCCTGTCACAAATACCACAACTACACCATCAACAACCAAATATACCATAACAGGTCATTCATAGGCACCATACGCAGCTCATAAATTAATTACTCACACTCCGGCAAGGAGGTACCACAATAACCAACAAGAATCTAAAGCACAATAATTTTAGCACAAGTAAATCACTTTAATGAATTAAATATACTATGGCATAAACTAATTTACTACAACAACTAAGTAAAATCTAGGAAGGACAGAAACACTTGATAACTTGTATTTAATAAATAAAATATAAATGTAAAACCAAACTTAGATTCACATACCCTTTTTCTCAAATAAATATGGATATTTCTTTCTCATATCTTCCTCGACCTCCCACGTAGCCTCTTTTGAATCATGATTACTCCACAAAACTTTTATCGATGCTATATCCTTTGTTCTCAACTTTCTTACTTGCCTGTCAAGAATTTCTATAGGTACCTCTTCATAAGTCAATCCTTCTTTAATTTCTATGGTATCAGCAGTTATTACATGCGACTCATCATGAATGTACTTTCTAAGCATAGACACATGAAAGACAGGATGGACAGAGGACAACTCAACGGGTAGCGCTAGCTTATAAGCCATGTTTCCTTTCTTTTCTAGAATTTCATAAGGTCCGATAAATCTAGGGATAAGTTTCCCTTTCTTACCAAACCTCATAACTCCTTTCATTGGTGAAACTTTCAAAAACACCTTATCACCAACCATGAACTCTAACCCACGATGCCTCTTGTTAGAATAAGACTTTTAACGACTCTGAGCCGCTTTAAGTCTTTCTCTAATTAGCTAAACTCTCTCCAAGGCCTCACAGACAAACTCTGGACCAATCAACGGCACCTCTGATGGTTCAAACCAACCCATCGGAGACCTACATCTCTGCCCATACAACGCTTTATAAGGAGCCATACCAATGCTGGCCTGATAGCTGTTATTTTAAGCAAATTCTATAAGTGGCAAGTGATCATCCCAATTACCTCCAAAATCTATAACACATGCACGCAGCATATCTTCAAGAGTATGAATAGTCCTTTCTGCCTGGCCATCGGTCTGTGGATGAAAAGCGGTGCTTAAATTGACCTTGGTACCTAATTTTTTCTGAAATGCCCGCCAAAAATGTGTCGTGAACTGAGGGCCTCTGTCAGATATTATTGAAATTGGAGTACCATGCAATCGGACTATTTCTTTGATGTACAATTATGCATACTGCTCTGCGGAGTCTGTCGTCTTTACTGGTAGGAAATGCGCAGACTTTGTCAGTCGGTCTACAATAACCCAAATTGAATCATGTTTATGATATGTGCGAGGTAGACCTACTACGATGTCCATATTAATCATCTCCCACTTCCACTGTGGTATCTCTATGTCTTGAGCTAGGCCACCAGGCCTCTGATGCTCGGCTTTGACTTGTTGGAAATTTAAACATTTAGCCACATGACCTGCTACTTGTTTCTTCATGCCTTTCCATCAATACAACTCTTTCAAATCTAGATACATTTTGGTAGCACCTGGGTGGATAGAGTACCTAGAACTGTGAGCTTCCTCCATTATGGCCTTCCTAAGACCATCTACATCAGGCACACATAACCGATCATTCAACCTCAAAACTCTGTCACTTCCTAGAGTGAAAACAGTGATTTATTTGCTTCTGACTCCTTCTTTTAATTTCACTAAGTACGGATCTTCGTCTTGCTTAGCCTTAAGATATGCAACAAGGGAGGATTGCGATATGGCATAAGCAATTATATCTCCTTCTTCAGTCTCATCCAATCTAATTCCATCATTTGCTAGTTTTTGAATTTCTCGACCCAAAGATCGCCTTTGTACTGCAAGATGGGCCAAGACACCCATTGACTTCCTACTAAGTGCATCTGCTACCACATTAGCTTTGCCCGGGTGATAAAGGATATTGATGTCATAATATTTCAATAGCTCGAGCCACCTTCTCTATCTCAAATTTAGTTCTTTTTTGCTTGAAAATGTACTAGAGGCTTTTGTGATCTGTAAACACTTCAGAATGCTCGCCATAAAGGTAGTGTCGCCATATTTTTAATGCAAACACCACTGCTGCAAGCTCCAAGTCGTGTGTGGGGTAGTTCTTTTCATGATTCTTTAACTGCCTGGAAGCATAAGTAATAACTTTTCCATTTTTCATAAGAACACAACCAAGGCCCACTCTGGAGGCATCACAATACACTGTGAACCCACACGAACCTGTCGGCAAGGTTAACACAGGTGCAGTGGTCAACCTCTTTTTTAACTCTTGAAAACTCTGCTCACAAGCGTCTGACCATTGGAACTTAACTGCTTTCTGAGTCAACTTAGTTAATGGAGCTGCAAGTGAGGAAAATCCCTCCACAAACCTTCTATAATAGCCAGCTAACCCCAAGAAAATCCTAATTTTGGTTGGCGTTATCGGCCTAGGCCAGTTCTTGACTGCTTCTGTCTTCTGATGGTCTACTTTTATTCCTTCACTGGATACCACATGGCCTAAGAATGCCACTAACTGCAACCAGAACTCACATTTTGAAAACTTGGCATAAAGATCATTCTCCTTCAAGGTCTGTAAGGCTATTCTGAGGTGTTCTGCATGGTCTTCCTTGCTCTTTGAGTACACCAAAATATCGTCTATGAACACAATAATAAAGGTGTCCATGAATGGCTTAAAAACTTTGTTCATGAGGTCCATGAATGCAGCTGGTGCATTTGTCAACCCGAAGGACATCACTAGAAATTCATAGTGCCCGTAGCGAGTTCTAAAGGCCGTTTTAGATATATCCTCTTTTCTGATTCTCAATTGATGGTATCCCGACCTCAAGTCTATTTTTGAAAAGTACTTTGCACCCTGAAGTTGATCAAATAAATCATCAATTCTTGGCAGTGGGTACTTGTGCTTAATTGTAACTTTATTCAACTGACGATAGTCGACGCACATTCTGAGAGACCCATCTTTCTTCTTGACAAACAGGACCGGGGCAACCCACGGTGAAACACTTGGTTTGATGAAGCCCTTGTCAAGAAGGTCTTTCAACTGTTCTCTCAACTCATTAAGTTCTGCTGGAGCCATCCTATAAGGAGGTATAGATATGGGCTGAGTTGCCTGGCATGAGATCAATGCCAAAGTCTATGATTATTTCGGGAGGAAGTCCGGGAAGGTCATCTGGGAAAATTTCTGGAAATTCTCTAACAACTAGCACTGACTGAAGAGCTGGTGGTTCTGATTCTGGATTAATGATGTGAGCCAAATAGGCGAGACACCCCTTACCGATCATCCCTTGTGCCTTAAGGTAAGAAATAAACTTACCTACAAGCGATGTTGAACTACCCTTCCACTCTAAGACTTCTTCATTTGGAAATTGGGACCTGACTATCTTGGCATTACATTCTAACATGGCATGTAAGGAAGACAACCAATCCATACCCATGATCACATCAAAATCCACCATTTCTAACTCTATGAGATCGACTTTGGTGTTGCGACCTTGGACTGAAACTATACAACCTCTATAGACTCTGGTTACTTTCACTGACTCGCCAACTGGAATAGATGCTAGGAATGGCTCACTAAGTTGTTCAGGTTCTAGTCTGAGGTTAATTGCAAAGTATGGAGTTTATGAAAACGTTGAACCTGGATCCATTATGGCATAAGCATTATGTGAGCAGACTAAAAGTATACCTGTAATAACTTCTGCAGATGTCTCTGCACTCTGACGATCAAGTGTAGCAAACAAACGGGGTTGTCCCCCTCCCTGAGTAACTCGGCCTGCACCTTTGCCTGCTTCATGCCCAGTCTGATTATGAGAACCACGAGCCTGAGGTGGTGCAACTGCAGTAGCTGAGGAACTAGAAGGACGAGCTGATCCACCACTGAAATTACGTCGCAACTTTGGGCAGTTAGCCTTTATATGACCAGTGTCTCCACAATGGTAGCAACCATGAAACCCGAGCTTGCACTGACCTGAATGTTGCCACTTACATATTCCACAAATATCTTGTTGGTGTGAATGTTGCTCAGCATGACTCTGGATATGTGAGCATGATGTCCTAAAATTCTGATTCTGGCGAGACTGATTTCCATTTCTCTGAGTACGTCTGAAAGAAGACCCGCCACCTGACTGATGACTGGACTGAGCTGGTGCTAACGACTCCTTATTAGAGGAATCCCTTCCACCTCCACTGGATGTACCATTAAACCTGCTCGTTGTCCGAGCTTTCTTGTTATGCTCTTTTTCTTCTTTCATTTGTTGTCTGTCTTTTTCTAAGTGCTTGGCAAACCCCATAACAGAGGAAAAGACTGACATCCCTACTGCTGCAGCTGATGTCGTATCCTTAATGTGGTAAGCTAAACTGCCAACAAACCTGTGAATCTTTGCTCTTTCTGTCTTAACCATGTGAGGAGCATGCTTAGCCAACCTTATGAATCCATGTAGTACTCTTGCACACTTCTATTCCCTTGCTTGAGCTGTTCGAACTCTGTAGCCTTAGCTTCCCTATCCTCTTCTGGGATAAAGTTAGCCATGAAGGCCTCTTAAAATTCTTCCCAAGTAGGCGGACCATCATCTTCATCTCTTTCATTTTCCAACATCTCAAACCAAGCGCCGGCCACATCTCTAAGCTGGTAAGCAGCCAGCTCCACGGCTTCATCATCAAATGCTTTCATCACTCGAAAGGCTTTCTTGACACCCTCCAGCCACAACATCGGATCTTCATCAACTATAGAACCATGGAACACTGGAGGACTCAACTTTAAAAATGTATTTGCTCTTGAGGACTCAGAACTGTTCTGTCCATTTGATGGAGGCGGAATCTCATCTCTTCTCTCATTCTGGTTGGCCATAAAGACTTTAAACATCTCCATAGCACTGTTGACAACATTAAACATCTGACCCACATCGGGAGATATAGTTGCCTGAGCCGGAGCTACTGTTGGGGGCGGTACTAGATCCTGAGGTACTGGATCATTATGCTCCACCCCTTCCTCATGTTCAACCCGGGGTACTTGAACCTCCTCTGTGGATTTACTCTTCCTTTTTTGGGTTGAAGCCTTTTTAGTTCTGCCTTGGGCCACAATAGTAGCAAGAATTTCTTGAGCAGCATCCTGAGTGTCGGTGTCAGAGTTGCGAGTACGAGCCATTTCTGCAAATTTTGGAGAAACGAATACATTATATAATTTCTTAGAGGTAGGATCTACTGCACGATTTAAAGTATGACAAAAATGAGATTTTTCCCAAATGCTTGTAGCCTCCTGTTTATAAGTATGGCGTGCTTCATACCCATAAACAAGACTCTACTAATACGGCTTCATAGACCCCTAGGACTCCATAAACCTGAGGCTCTGATACCAAGTTTGTCACGACCCATTTTCTGAACAAGCCGAGATCGGCACTCGATCACTAAACTTGATCGAGCGAACCATCTATGCTCATCAAATCTATTATAACTCCAAACTTTACATGCAACAATGCAATACTCTAACAAAATAATTTTGATTAATTTAAATATTTAAATAAATCAACTCCAAAACTTTATTCATAGTAACCAATGAAATACTGCTAAGTTATTATCAAAAATATATGAATCTTAACCCAACGACTATGTCTATGAAGCCTCTACCGATAAACTGACGCACTGCTCAGGACATGAGATTTCCTGGCCAGTTCTCTAAGTAACAAAGAATAACTAAATAAAGATGACTCTAAGGAATAATCCACGAATAAAAGCGGAGCTCACCAATAGCACTGGAAGATAAGGAAGTCCTAACTCGTAGCCTGCTCGCCTGCAAATCCGGTTCCTACGTTGTACCGCAGACCAACTCAGTGAGTCTCAACAACAGGGGACGAAACTTTAATAGCATATACATTATGAGCAAAGGTTCTAAATGCATGTAAAACATAAAGCTTATAAGAATAATTCTAAATAATTGCATAATCGCAGTTTATGATTATTCTAAGAGAAATTCTTTTCTTTTTCCTTCTTATAAAAAAAATACTTGTCTTTATACTTTGGGAGTTCCAACTATCCTGACTTAATTCTGTCTCAGTCACCGTGTGATCGGCACGGGTTCGATCCCAACCTGATCGAATAGGCCCAATCCACAAGGTGCCACTCGCTTCTTGGGTCTCAGCGCTCATGTCTTATACCTTAGCATGGCTAAGTAAATTCTCAGCAACGAGACCCTCGGCTCGTGTGCTCCCTACTTTGGCACAAGTAGTTTCAGGAAGTCAACGCCTTGATCAGGACCCTAGGCTTGGACGATGACCCCTTCTTAGAATAAAGGATACTCCCAAAAATCTTTTTTTTTTAAAACTTCTTCTTGTGACTTTTCAAGTCTAAATCTTTTATACATACTCATACTGGTATACTTAAATGTAAGGCATGACATAAGAATGAAATAAACATTCAAAAGTATTTATAAAGGTTCTTGATCATTCATAAATTTTCAACATGAAAATGGCATATAAGAATAACATCAAAATCTGAAATTTATGCACATATATCCAAATAATCATCCAAACTTTAGCTAGAAAAAAATTCTAAGCTAATAAGTACTTACTACTCCAATTAAGTATATATTAACTCTTTTATGCAATTCATCAAACATCTTGTGTGCGTGCTTTTGTGAGTTAAACCACTTTACTAAAGGGTTATATCAACTCACCTCAATTTTTCCTTTCAAGCAACAATGTAAGTTCCAATTCTTGTAATCAACTCAACGATCAAATACTACAATGATAAATCACAATAAGTATCCAGCTTCCCAAAAACATTAATCTTTTGTCAACTCTAAGAACTTTCGGTTCAACTTCTAAATTTCTAAGTTTTGGGGTGAGGTCTTGTTCTAACAATCCTTTACTGCCTCTAACAACCTTAACCCGTCGTAGCAATCCAATAAAATGAAGAATTTATCTTTTAACACCAAAAACTTAACTCGTATTTGATGGGTGTTCTTTAGGTTTTGTAAAACTTTCCTATGAATTTACCTTATTAGGATGTTAGATTCTAGTATATAATGATGTTATAGCTTACAATTCCGTAAAAAGAATTACCTCAGTCGTGGCCTAAAGAAGGTCATGCGGAATAGCTCTCAATGACCGATATTGTTCTTGCTAGACCTCTGTTCTTTTCCTTTGCCTCTAGCGTGACGAAGTTATGTTTTGCTTAATTAAGCCTTTGGAACTAGCGTGACTAAACAGAACAAGTTCTGTTTTGCTTAAAGGCTTTAAGCCTTTTGTTTCCCAACATGGGCTTTAGGACCATTTCCCCCTTTTTTTTTTTACTAGTAATTAATGATGTTTACTTTTAATAATTAATAACATTAAAATTATTAATATTTTCCTAATTGTATATCCAATTACTTAAGTGTATACACACGCGCGCACACACACACACACACACACACACACACACACACACACACACACACACACACACATATATATATATATATATATATATATAGGCAAAATAAAAATAATAGTAATACTAATAATAATTTAGTTCTATAATTAGCGTATTTTGAAACTTTTATAAATTTGAGGAGTGTTACAAATTAATTCTCTTTCTTCTCTTTGCTATCTAAGGTTCTTCATAGTTCATGGCATTGGTTGTTTCTCTGTTTGGTTCAGCGATTAATTCCATGTTCAAGCTTCTTCGTTTCATTACCAGCTACCCAACAGATTCAATCTCGGTCGTCCACTATCTGTTGTTCCGTCGCCGCTGCTCCATTGGCCATTGTATCCAAGGCCTCCGCTAAGGTGAAATCTGTCAAAGTTCAAACTTTGGTTAACTCCCTTCCCAAGTCAGTTAGTTTTAGTTAGAGATTTGATTTGCTTTTAAATCGCAATTCAATATTCGGTGCAAGAAATGATCGGAACGAAAAGAAAATAGTGTAGGTGAGAGGAATTCTGAGATTGAGCATCGCGTTTTTAGGAAATGGGCGAAGAAAATGGGATATATCAAAGTAAGAAGAGAAAGAAAATAGTATAACTGGATACCGTATTTTGTGGCTTAAGGCTACGAGTTAACCAAAATTAAATATTTTGCTATAAATCTTAAAAGGTATTTATAGAATATAATTTTTTTTAAATGATATTTATTTAAAATAAATAAGGTGTTAAAAGTAGGTAAAAATTCCAAAAAGAAAAAATGGACGACCCAAGTAGAATAATCCATTATCCTACCCGCCTTAAGTCGTTTGAGACTGTGTCATCTGATCTCTCTGCGGAGCATACAAATGAAGAGAGCAAAAAAGTAAAGAAATCGGAAAAAAAGAAGTAATTAAATTAAAAGGATGAGTACAATTCATATGAGCAGTTTCACTCTCGGCAGCATTTCTCAGCAGCAACACTTTTCTCCATTCCCCAATTCCAAACCAATTGACTATACAAGAATCAAAGCATCGCCAATAGAAGCAGAAGAAGAAGAATTAAAAAGGAAGATAGAAATTAGAGTTTGCACAAACAGGACATGCAGGAAACAGGGATCTTTAGACACCCTTCAAGTTCTTTCTGGAATTGCCCCTCCCTACGTCACTGTTAACTCCTGTGGTTGTCTTGGCCATTGCGGAGCTGGACCTAACGTCGTCGTTTTACCCGACGCCGTCTTTGTTAAGCACTGTGGTACTGCTACTCGTGCTACTGAAATTATGGCGTTCCTTTGCCTTGGTAAGAGGAATGACGTGGAAGGGGAAAGCAGGAAAAGCTTGGAGGCTTTAGCATTGAGGAAAAGAGCTGAGGATGAAATGAGTAATGGCAATTTTTCTGAGGCTCATAGTTTGCTCTCACAGGTATATATTGGTTTCCTATTTTGATGAATTGCACTGAAGGTGTCTGATTTCTTCGCATCTGCCTAAGCTGGTGGGACTTGGGAGGTAACAGGTACCAGTGGATTAGCTGAGGTGCGCGCAATCAAGCCTGGACACTGTGCCGAAACCATGAAATTCAATAAGGGTTTGAACACCCTTTGCCAGTGGGCTATGCAAGGGTGTTCAAAGTCTTTTTTTAATCAATAACAAGTAATATTTTACCTTATATGTAGTATAATTTTCCGGCAAAGGGGGTTCAGTTGACCACCCTTGGGCCAACATAGCTTCGCCCCTGCGTGGACGCCACCATCATCCCAAAAAAAAAAAAAGGAAGTGTCATAGTGACACTGACCATTGATCTTTTTGGGCTGTCTTAACGGGATAGAGTGCATTGGAATGAATATCAATGCATTGATTTCCACTTTGATTAGTAGAATAAATTTGAGGCTATCAAAGTATGTCATGATAAAAATGGTGAAGAAACTTTTAAAAAAAAGATGTCATTGATTCAAATCATTTCAACATACAGATGGCACGGTCTATTAAAGCTTGAGGTGTAAATGTTTGAATTAACTTTCGGTTTCAAGGCCTCATACATTATAGCATTTGATCCTTTCAAGGTTATCGAATGAAGATTTTCTTACTATCAGACAGATATTTATCACTAATGCAAGCTGATCGGGGCACCCTTGTTAAAAAGAAAAAAAGAAAATTCTCTAGCTTTCTTGCAACACTTAGTAGTTATGCTGGATTACTTTGAACTTTGTTGTCCCTCGTCTAGTGCATCATAAAAGAAAAAAGTACGTATTACGGCATTCAATATCCTTTCTCTAAAAGTTAATGAAAGTGTCTAGAAATGATGCTGTAGTCCTTTCATTATTTCTATGTTGCCATCGTTACTTATGTTGTAGTTTTACATGTCTCTTTATATATGGCCTGTTCATTGTATCTAATGCAAGGTTGGTGCCTAAGGGCACTGATGTTGCCATTTTCATGTGCAGGCTATTGATCTAAAACCGTTTGGAGGTGTTCATATTATGCTCAAAGACAGGTTTATTGTGTTTAAAATCTCTTCTTTTCCATTGGAAGTTTAAGACATTTGTAATCAAATAATCAGAAGAATACCCTAAATCTATATCTGTTATTCAAATGATTGTCATGCAGCTTTTAGTCCTTGCATTTTGGCTTTCATCTTCCTTTCTGGTTAAAATACTGAATTTTCTTAAAGTCATTTAAAAAATTCTTGGATCACTAGATTCTGTTCCAGCATCCAAATTTATATTAATAATTTGTCACTAATGCCTTGTTGTCTAGATGGTCAGAATGCATGTGAACAACAAGATGCTGAAATAAGTATCTTCATTTAGGTCTGCTGTGGAGTTGGCAATGGGAAATTTGGCTGATGCACTTGAAGATGCTAAGGAGGCGTTGACTATTGCTCCCAATTATCCTGAAGTAATTTGATTATTTGTTACTTCTGCTACAGTATACATGAAATGCATGTTTTGTGCTTAAACTCAATGCTAAAATTAGCTTATTTAACCATGATGTCACGATCCCCTACATGTCGACTTAAGAATACAGCAGATAAAAAAATGATTGCATAATATCTGTACACTATTTCTACTAATCCCTACTTACAAATATTTATTACTAATTGATGTTTTACAGGGTTATATCTGCCAAGGTGATGCTTTGATGGCTGCGGACCAAGTTGATGCAGCCGAGAAATCATACTCCATGGCTTTAGAGTTAGATCCGTCCATCCGCCGTTCAAAACCATTCAAGGTGCAGTTCCTGTCTGTTGTATTTCTAGAGTAGAATTGTTTTAACTTTTTGCATCTGTTCTGCATCGTAAATCCTATGACTTAGGCTTATTTTTTAAGGTCTAATTCCTTGCATTAACTTTTCGCAACACCAAACAAGTATAAAGTGTTTTTTAAGACAATGAATGTGCAATTTGATAAGTAATTAAAAATCTGATATAGTTCTTTTGTTAGTAGTGTAAATCCAATTATGACATCATTGAAGTCATTAGTCTAGCCAGTTGTGTCAATAACTAAATAAAGCTATGGGTAATATCTTTAAAACAGATAGTGTGGTTCCAATAAGATAAGGCTGCAAGCACAGAAAAATTGCCAGATTGCGGTTGCAGCCAAGAATAACTTAAGCTTTATATTCAACGGTTAAGGGTCTGATTTGCCCCTCTACTATCATAAATAGGCCTTATTTATCCCTCGTTTAAGTTTTCTATCAAAAATATCCCTACCGTTATACATTAGGTTCATATTTATCCCTTACACATTAAAAATACCCTCCCATCTTTTAAAATCCACGTGGCATCCCCTGATTGGACCAGCTGACCTGCTCCTTCTTTTAATTCAAACCCACCCCGATCCCAGCAACAGAGTAGCTACCGTCCTACTCTACATCTTTTCCCTTTTCTGTATAGCTAAATCCACAGATTAGTTTACAGAGTGTTCTAGTATCCTTTTTTCCTTAGCGAAAATTTCCCCATCTCCAAAGACAAGAGAACTAGTGCATATGCCTTATTCTTTTAGGCCGACAGCAGTGCTTATATTGTTGAGCTTATATTGTTGAGCAGCTAATTCCACACAGACAAAAATGCAAGAAATTCGCTATCTAAGCAGAACCTGAACGTATTTTTCTTCGTTTTCCCCATAAGCTGAATAATAATGCTCACTTCTTTCGCTCAGAGCTCTGGTTTATAGCAAAGAACAGAAGTCGTGGGTCTCTTATGCAGAGTAAGTTACATTCCTACTAAAAAGTTCAAAACGTATAAGGCTGTAGTTTTGTTGCTGGGATCGATGCGGGTTTGAATTATAAAAAATGGGGCGGGTCAGTTGGTCCAATAAGGGAATGCCATGTGGATTTTAAAAAATGGGAGGGTATTTTTAATGTGGAAGGGATAAATATGAACCTAATGTATAACGGTAGGGATATTTTTGATAGAAAACTTAAACAAGGGATAAATAAAGCCTATTTATGATAGTAGAGGGGCAAATCAAACCCTTAAACCGTATATTCAAAACTGTGACTTCCATTCACACCACAAAGCTGATCCATGTGGAGGGTGGTGTTTGTCAAAATGTTTCTAAGCCTTCCAAACTATATTAAAGAATTATGGGCCTGAAGTAAATCTATCACCTCAATGATGCCCCCAAGTAGTTGAGTCCATATGCATACACACAGGTTACGTGCTGAGATGCTATTGTAGAGAACTATCTGTTCTTCACGAGATCTGCTTTTTCAACACTGATGTATCATCATCCTTAATGTTTCAGGCTCGGATTGCAAAGCTTAAGGAGAAAATTGCACTTGCTAATTTGGAATGAGGGATGTGCTGGTATGCTTTACCTAGGTAGGATCTCTGTCAACATAATTTGCCCGAAGTATAGGTCTTGCTGAGGTAGAATAGGATCAATCATGCCAAAATCTACAGAAGTGACCCTCCACTAATCTAAATGGTTCTGTATTGTAGCTTATTGTCTAGTTTGACATTGTATACATAACGATGTCGGAAAACAGGAGATTATTTTGTTAGTAACTGTTGGCTGGTATTTTTGTTATATATATGCATCATGAGTCAATTTATCAACCTACTTAAATCTTAGCACATCTTCGGCAGAGATTGAAGTTTTTTCAGATGTCAGTCGTATCCTGCCAAAGGGGTGGAATAGAACATACAAAATACAAGAGTTAAGTCTCTATTAACTTACAGTATACTAGTAAAGCTATAATTTCAATCTAGCAAACATTTTGTTTCCCTATAATCAGCAATAGGGTGAGTTGAAATTAGGTCCACAAAGGAAGATATCAAACTTCTTGACCCTATCCCACAACTTAGGAACTTTCTTCTCATCTTCAGCTTTGAAATTTCCCTGCTGGTCACCCTTTTTCAGATTTCCAAAACTAAAGCTCCTAGTAATCCCAGCAACAACATCTTCAGGAACTTTAAAGCAACCCTTTAGACTAACTTCTCTTTTACCCTTCATCGATTGGGACCTGCTCTTCTTCTCTTCTTCATGCTTCAAAAGCTGATCATAATACTCCTTGTTCCTCTTCTCCAGCCCGTATATTTGCCCTTGAAGATCCTCAATCTTTCGACTTAGCATGCAAACTCTATGATCCTCCCTCATCTTTAATATGCACCTTGCTAACTCAGCAGCCTTCCTCTTCAAGAACAGAGAATCTGTAGATAATCCTTTGTTTTCCTCCATCAATGCAGCCACCTTGTATCCCAATCTAGCATTCTCGTTTAACAGAATCAACCTCTCTGATTCCAGCACGTCCAGTAAGCTTTTCTGCAACTCTACCTTCCTTGATGACTCGTTGTTTTGCTTTTCCACTTGATTAAGCTCGTCTAAGACGAAATCATATTCCACAGTTCTGATCACCAAGTCAGCAACAATCATATCAAGATCATATTTGCCTTGTGTTGAAGGTGGAAAGGATGGCTGATATGATAATGAACTCTCAGCATCAGACTCAATGATCTCCCCACCATTGTCTTCCTCATCACATTCACTGAAAGTTAATGATGGAATAGGAGAAGAATATCGACGATTATGATGATGGTTCTGGGCAAGTGCTTGACAGTAGCGATCTGCCAAAGAGACATAGCTGTTGTACAATTCTTGAAGTAAGGCCAGAAGCTGTGGCCGTTTCTGGTAATAGGCGTCGGCACGTTCGGCAAAACTGTCAGCATTGTCTTTTTCTGGGATGTTCAGAACCACCTTCATCTTTTCATCCAAATCTAAACAGAATAAGAAACACCCAAATTCAAGTAGAAACAAATAAGTGCACGATCTGTTTTTTACTTGACAGTTGAAGAATTTGAAATTTGAATTGCAAAGCACATGGTTTTCATCTTCAGCCCATTTCTTCCCGTTGTGCAGATTGTGACAAATTTGGACGTACATGAAAATGAAATTAGTAGTTCGAGTCCTTGTTTTTTAATTCTTCAATTCTTTCCATATTTCTGTGAATTTAAGAGCATTGCTGTAATATGGAACAAAGTATTTTTACTTCAATTGCCAGCAAAAGATAAACATCAGCACTGGTGAAACCACAATTTGTTTTGTTCCGAAGTATTAAACAATAATTTCTCAATTAAAAAAACATTTTATTTCTTTGCTCAGGAAATTACTAATTGATCAAATGTACAGTAAGAATCTTATTGCAAAGTGGTTTACATTTGATTGATCCATATTAGCAATATATTTTTCCTTGCATCAATTAACTCAAAAATAGACTTTCAACATGATCCTTGACTAATATTTCTCTACACGAGGAAGTTTCGTCTTGTGCTATTATTCTCTCAAAGAAATTGTTTTTTCTTTAATACTCTTACTCAAAAAATTATTTAACCAAAATTTATGTATTCTTAGAACATGTAAATTTTTTACATAGAAATTAGGCCAAATACATAACTGGACCCTTAAACTTGACCTTTTTTGTCACTTGGACACTTAAACATAGAGTTGTTCCTATTAGGCCCTTCAACTAAACCATATATGTGCCAATTAGACACTTTGTAGACCATTTGAGAAAAAGTTTTATAAAAATTAACGATGGATATGTAATTAGCTGCACTTGTGTATTTGATAGCTTTTAAGGCTTTCTTCTTTACTTATGAAATAGCTGTATTTGTGTATTTGACAGCTTTGCTCTTTTGTTGAAGTACTATTTTTGTTAAAAGTTGTTAATGTCAAAATGCAACTTCTATCAACCACTTGTGTATTTTAGTTTGTAAAGTTTTATTCCAGTAGCGTGTAAAGAGAACAAGCATGCCAAATGAGAATAGTCAAATCCATGTACACTATACTTTCTTTTAAAAAAAATTAAGAGAAAAAATGATGGGTTCACGGGAAGAAGAAGAGAAATAGAATGTAGGGTAAAAATTAGCTTTAAGTGGAATAATATATTAGAATATAATAATTATAAAATAATAATCACAATATTTTTCTCATGTTCACACGTCTTTTCTCACGCACTCAATTATGTCACTACAAAGTGTCTAATTGGCACAAATGTAGTTTAGTTGAAGGGCCTAATAGGAACAACTCTATGTTTAAGTGTTCAAGTGACAAAAAAGGTCAAGTTTAAGGGCCCGGTTATGTATTCTGCCTAGAAATTATAATTTTTTTTTTTTCGGAAACAACCTCTCTGCCTTTATAGGGTAAGGGTAAGATTGTGTACAAACTACCCTCCTCAGATCTCACGCATGGGATTAAACTGGGTTTATTGTTGTTGTAAATTATAAGTTCTTGTTAAGATTCACTCCAAAAATTATGAGTTGATCCAGATAGTACAAGTTTATTCTTTTACTCGAGTAATAGTAGTTTTGTATTTTAATAATAAACAAATATTATTTTAAGTTAAAAACACCCTCTGACAAATAGGTAAAGAATTAGAACTTGCCATAAAAATAATGGCTAAGTCCTACAAGCTACTATGTACTAAATAGTAAGTTTGTACATATGCAACTAGCATTCACGCCTTAATCCCACCACATTCTATATTTTCTTGTGAATTAAATCACATGATTTCGTACTAGGAATTAGAATCAAAATAACTAACATTGGATTCTTGTATTCAAAAAGGATTAAAGCTAGTTGTCTCTAAAAGGTACAGAGAAAAGAAGAAAAAAATCTGTCATTTAAAAACAGAAATCGTTTTCATCCTGCAACACGGCATCAGATAATAAAAGTAAATACTATCAGTAGTCCCCTATTCCCCTCCATTTTAAAACGATTTGAGTATTCAAATTTTGAAAATACCTAAAAAAAAAAGTTTAGGCAGATTCTCTCAAGTCTTTAGACAGAAAGAGCAAGAGACATAAATAGCAAAAGGACACAGCTTTTTGAAATTAACTTTCTGTTTCTATTATAATTCATATATATATATATATATATATATATATCAGAGAAGAAAGTGACCCTTCATTTCAGAATGATACCCTTCTCCCCCACACTTCCAGAAGAAAGGTAAACACCATAGTCATTTCCCTAGGGAAAGAAATGTTCCCATCACCTAAAATATAATGGACCCCACTCCCCTACAAATTACTACATTCAATGCTCCTTCTCTTTCTATGTTTCTGCCATTACTAGTCCAATCTTTAAGGAGTCGTTTGGTTGGGAAATAAAAACTAATTCTTTCACGAATAGTTATCTCATCCTACCGTGGAAATAAAAACTACTACAGTTCCAGAATAATTAATTCCGAGAATAGTTATACCAAGATTTTTTTCCAGACTAACATGGGATAAATTTGTCTCAAATTTAATCCTAGAATTAGTTATTCCTTATCACTCGTATCAAACAAGTCCTAAAGGTCGTTTGGTAGCAAACTACATCACTTTGGGATTATATTCCTGAAATTATAATTCCTGAATTAATTCATCTTACCTCCATAAAATAATTCTAAATTTGATGGAATATCCAAGATTAAGTCTGGGATTAAATTTATAGTACTATGTTTGGCTAACAGTATAAATTTATTTTAGGATGGCCAAATACATAACTGAGCCTTTAAACTTGGCATTTTTTGTCACTTGGGCACTTAAACATAGAGTTGTTCCAATCAGACCCTTCAACTAAATCACATATGTGTCAATTAGACACTTTATAGACCATCTGAGAAAAACTTTTATAAAAATTATTGAATATGTAATTAGCTGCAGTTGTATATTTGATAGCTTTTAAGGCTTTCTTCTTTGCTTATGAAATAGCTGCATTTGTATATTTGACAGCTTTGCTCTTTTGCTGAAGTACTATTTTTGTTAAAAGTTGTTAATGTCAAAATGCAACTTCTATCAACCACTTGTGCGTTCTAGT
>MU687278.1:0-14885 GCA_026770625.1 Nicotiana glauca
AAATTGTCAAATATTGTAGGCTTTAGAGAGTGAAGCTTTGGCTATAAAAGGAGAGCTTCAACTCTCATTTCTACATACCAACAAAGAGAAAAAGAAAGAGTGAGGTTTCACAGACAGGATATAAGAAAATATTCTGTGAGAAAAATAGAGAGTGAGCGATATTGTAGTGAGTTGGAAAAATCAAAAGAGGGTTATTTCTTTTGAGTGTTGTAGTGGTCTTTGGAGGATTTTACTCAGACCTACAAAGTGTAAAATTCCTTACTATAGTGATATCAGTTTCTCCTCTTGGGGCCGTGGTTTTTTCCCTTATTCAAAAGGGTTTTCCACGTAAAAATCTTGGTGTCATTGTTACTCTTTTATTTTTGTTAATTACCGTATCTCGGTGCTACATTATTATTCCGCTTTTATTACCGTGAATATTATTTCTGTGGGGGTTTATTCCCAACCATTTTGAGATGAATTATTATTTAGTGGTTATGATTAGAATTGAATTGCAAATACCAAATAGAGTAGATCATATTATTACAATTTCTAGATTGTTTATTCGGAATTTTCTTGTATTTTATATAGATTGCTTATTTTCTTGTGTTTAATGTTATTATATGAATAAAATTGGAATTTCTAACATATCGAATTGGTTAGAAAAGACACACATAATTAAATTAATTATTTTTAAAAACTTTCAAGAAAAATTAATAATATGCACATTTATATCAAAAAATATTTTGTATAAAAATATATGTCCACAATCACACTTATATAAGTAGTAAAAATATAGTCACGTATTTATAAAATAAAGATGGAGTTCCAAAAATTATGTCAAACTTTGGAATTAAAGGAACACTTTTTCCTTTTCAAAAAAAAAACAAATGTATGGTAAATCGACAGATCAACGGCTCAAAAGGAACTATCTTTATAAATATTTAAGTACATTAAAAATATACAATTGAACTTTCGGCTTGTTTGACTCAAAAGTGATCAATATACTTTAAGAGTGCAAAACAATATAAATAAATGACGGAAAAATCATAGCAAACCGTAATAATCCATTGGACCAAATGAAGGATGCGAAAATAGGTACTCAGAGTTAGGAGGAGAAATATTAAAAGCCTTTATTGAAAGTATTGATTTGGTCTGCCTCTCCATGAAGAGGTTCAGAGCCTTACAATGGTATTCCACTTTTCCATAATATCGGTATCATTGTCTCTTTTCTCTCTCTCCTGAATAGTGGCGAAGAAGAAGCCCCCCTTTCTAGGATTTTCTTTCTTGGTATTTATAGTTGTGAGCTTCGTGAGCTGGCAATGAGTGATCGTGACCACGTTGGGGTTGTGCCTTCATGATGGCGGGTAGACCGTGACCTTATTGATCGAATCAGATTAGGGTTAAGTACCGTTAATTCTGAGTGGTCGTACCACTTATTAATCGTGAATCAACTTAAGACGGGATTAACCTCATTAATTAATGTGGGGTCGGATTCTGACCCATACAGTTAGTCCCTCCGCTTATCGAGATCGTGCCTTGGCCGAACTCGATGAGTAGTCTTCATCGACTGTGGTTTTGAGAAACTCGGATAGGGAGTTCGACTGTCGCTTCGGTCGAGGCCGAATTCCCTTTGGCGACGGCCCTTAGCCTTGTAGAATATTAGTGTTTTGTTATCGTGTTATCAAGTCGTCTTGTGATCAAGATCGAATGCTTCTTCTTGGCGAAGGCACTTGACCTTTTAACTTAATTCGAGTGAGATCGAGCTTCGTTGCGCTCTGATCCTCACATTTGTTTGGGAGCATAGCCGTCGACTACGACGGACGTGTCATATGTGATGCGGCCGAGGGGAGTAAGGGTACGCTTGGAACGTATTTGGAGACGTCCAAAGTTTTGAAGGAGCACGGAACATCTCTTCAGTGTTCATAGGTCGTTACAATCATTCCGACGGCGAGACGCTGGTGGATGACTGAGAAGTCGCTTCGTGAAGCTTGTCATGATGACGCACGTTTCTGTAGAACCGAACCGGTTTGCGGTTGGCCATGTAGTTAATGATGGCTATTGAGTTTCGCGAAAGCAATTGATGTTACCTATAAAGATGGGCTGAGGTATTCATTTCTCATATTTTCATGGTTCATCTGAGAGTGATTCTGAAGAAACTTTTTCCTCCTGCTAACTCACCTTCATCTTTTTTCTTTGATCGTTATAACTTTCGTCTTATCCACCAAACTTTATTCCTTTCTCGTTAGTAACTCAACAATGGCAGGCAGTTCTTCCCAAGATGTTCTTCCGACGAATTTTCCGGTCAACTCTCTGGTAGTTGAAGGGCCATCTCCGACAATGGGAGGTGTAGAACAGGCAGAGACCGATGAAATTCCGTCAGTCGACGAGATAGTATCTCGGCCCGGAGGCCTGATGACTGACTTCACTGTCGATGTTGGGGAGGATCCGGTGGATGAAGCCCCGTTAATGGGGGAAATTGGGATGGCCCAACTACGGGAACATGGGTTCATTCCCAGCTATGCTGACGTCGTTCTCGCCAGAAGCGAGGAGAGGGTCCACACCGACCACAGGGGATACTGCGTCTTTTATGCATATCCCTTCAAGTTGGGGTTTAAGCTCCCGCTCCTAGCGCTGGAAGTTGATTTATGTCGTTATTACGCGATATGCCCGGGTCAGCTTGCTCCTTCTCTTTACAAATTGCTAGCAATGTTTATTAAGTATGCAGAACTAGCCGGTAGGGAGGTTACGATGCAATATGTGTTCAGTCTCTACGCTCCCCAGAGAGTTCGCGGTACCACGATTCAAGCGTGCCCTCGTGGGTCGAAGGGCCTAACTGCAAAATTGGATGACGATGTCGACCCTCGCGCTTTCGAGCACTTCTTTTACATTAGGACTGAACATTTAGTGGCATGCCCTACTGGGTTCCCAGAGGCTTGGAATCATGCACGTAAGTTCTTTAATAGTTGAATTTTCTTTTCTACCCCTCCTTACGTTTTGCTCGTAAGTGTTAACTCGTGTCGATTTTGTAGCCGAGAAGTCGTCGCCGGCTCTGTTAGCTGGGATACGCAGGTGGGTTGAGGCCGTGCTCCCCCATACGGAGGAGATACGAACATGGGCGTCTTTCTAGGAGAGGCAAGGTCGTAAGCCTGTTACAGGTGAAAAGTTGATTCCTTCTTCTGTTCCGCTTTGATTCAATTTTATTCTTCAACTTTGCTTTTCTGTGAGCAGGGAGGGTATGCCGTGTCAGGGCCCCTCAATTGGCCTTCCGTCGGCCGGGTACGATTGCTCGGCTTACTGCAGCACCGGTGCCGTGCCCAGTACCGAGGGCGGCGTCAGTTGAATCTTCAGCGGCTCCTTCTCCAGCACGGGCCACAAAGCGGGACGAGGGGCCATCGGGGGTGGTGCGCCCTAGAGAGGACTCTCCATCAGATGGGGAGGAGGAGAGGCCATTGATAAGGCGCAGGGTCGTGTTCACATCGGCTCCTCCTGTGGTGATTAATTTGGACTCCCCCCTGATGGATGCGGAGGAGAGTGCGGCTGCGGTGCCCGCCCTTGAGGGTGGACAAACAATGGGGGTTGCCCCGGTTGTCTTAGGACATGATGATACCGTCGCTTCGGCGACTCAGTTGGTGGTTCCAGTCGCTGAGACGGGAGGTAGTTCCTCAGCGGCTGATAAGGTTGGCGAGTCAAGCGCTCCTTCGGTGATTACGGCGGGTGGTTCTACCTTGCTGGTGGCAGAAGGAGGAAGGGATGCTGTAGGAGATGAGTACGAGTACGAATCCGACTTGGACCCCGACGACATCCGTATGTTCCAGGAAGGCTTCACCAATTCAGCGGTGCGCGCAGAAGGGAGGTCTCGCTTCATCGAGGTTCCCACGGAGTTGAACTTATTGCTCCAAGGGGAGAGTTTGGTGCCGTAGTTTGAGCTGCTATGCTCGGAGGCTGAGAATGCGTTGTTGAGGGACGTCACGGATATCGGACTAATGAATGAGGTGGCCGTAATGGGCTTGAGGGTATGTAATATGATGTCGGTTCGCTTCTTCTTTACTTTAGTTTGTTTTTTATCCTAATTGTTGCCTTTGCTTTGCAGTTTTATTTGTTGGAGGTGGAGAGATCCCGTCGAGCCAACGTCCGCTCGGGGATATTTTTGCGGGCGTTGGAGAAATATCGTCGCTGCCGAGATCGGTGCCGAGAGATGCGCGTGTGTTTGAGGAATGATCCCCGTAGTCGGGCCTTGGTCTAGGAATTGGCGAGGTGGGAGCTTCAGATGCAACAAGCACTTGGCAGAACAAGTGCTCTCGAGGAGCAGCTCCATCGGAAGGACGAGGAGCTCGAGGCGGGGAAAAAGGCTGCAGCTGAGTGTGAGCGCCAGGGCCAGTATAAGGTGGCGGAGGCCACATCGGTATGGAGCGGGAAAGTGACTGCGTTGGAGGGTGAAGTCGCAACTTTGAAGCTTCAGGTGAGGGATGCCTCGTCGAGGGCTGGGGCGTTGAAGGAAGTTATCCGCGCGCACGAGTCCCAGCTGGTGTTGGAGAGGGCTGTTGTGGCCTTTAGAGAATCGAGTCTCGAGGAGCGGATCAGTGTCTTTGAGCAAGACGCCCAAGTTATGGCGGACCAGATTACGGCCTTAGAAGAAGAGAATCAGCGCCTACGCGACCAGGCCGCTTCTTCCAGCCAGGCTCGCTAACTTTGGGTCTTTGCTGAGGCCCAACGTGATATATATAAGAATTTGTGGGAGGCCGGCATCGTGGTCGAAGCTGATTTCGAGGGAGCGCGTCAAAAGGCTCGTGAGGCCCGTACCGACTGTTGTTTTGACGCGGCGACGCCAGAGGCTGACGATGGCGCAGATAGCGTCGAGTAAAAGGGGTGTTATGCATTTTTCTTGTCTTGTTCGCCATTTGGCGTTTAGGTGTTTCTTGTTTTTCTTCTTCTTTTTCCTTGTGTTGACCGACCTTGGCCGGGTGTAAGCGGGGATGACCCACAATTAACTTTGTAGATAAATGAAATCTCCTTTCCGTTATTTGCCTTGTATTTGTTTTGTACCTCCCCTTTTAGCCCCTTGGATTTTTCTTTGCATGCGTTCGAAGGGGTGATTTGCCTTTGAGTTTGACTATGGTAGGCATGTTAGTTTTTGATTTTTGACGACTTTTCATCTTCGACTCGGGGTGAGTGAGTCGGAGTCGTTGCTTGGTGATAGCGGTGCTTACCTTAGTCCCAGTTCGGGCGCGATCGAACTACTGGTCGCAATGATAAAAATTGTGGCCTTATAGTTTGACCGGGGCCGAACTTTACGTGTCCCTAATCTTAGTTCGAGTTGGGCGTACTTACTTGAATGGCGAGGGTGCCTAACCCGCGCCTTGATTCGTTGGAGGTTGGGTTTTACTGAGTTTAATGGTGAAGGAGCTTGGTCCGAGTCCTGGTTCAACTGCGGTTGAACTTGTTAGTTTTGAGGACGAAGGCATCTAGCCTTATGGTCCGAGCGAGGTCGAACTCGTTGGATTTGGTGGCAAAGGTGCGTAGCCTGAGTCTTGGTTCAACCATAGTTGAACTTGTTGGCGAAGGCATATAGCCTGAGTCGTGGTTCAACCATAGTTGAACTTGTTGGCGAAGGCACATAGCCTTCATTCAATGGCGAAGGCGCATAGCCTGAGTCCCAGTTCAAGTGTTGTTGAACTTGTTGGCGAAGGCACATAGCCTGAGTTCCAGTTCAACTGTTGTTGAACTTTGTCAATTTTGATGGCGAAGGCGCATAGCCTGAGTCTTGGTTCAACCATAGTTGAACTTGTTGGCGAAGGCACACAGCCTGAGTCTCGGTTCAACCGTAGTTGAACTTAATGGCGAAGGAGCATAGCCTTGATTTAATGGCGAAGGCGCATAGCCTGAGTCTCGGTTCAACCGTAGTTGAACTTACTGGCGAAGGCGCATAGCCTGAGTTTCGGTTCAACTGTAGTTGAACTTACTGGCGAAGGCGTATAGCCTTAATTTAATGGCGAAGGCGCATAGCCTGAGTCTCGGTTCAACCATCGTTGCACTTACTGGCAAAGGCGCATAGCCTTAATTTAATGGCGAAGGCGCATAGCCTGAGTCCCAGTTCAACTATTGTTCATCTTTGTCAATTTTGATGGCGAAGGCGCATAGCCTGATTCTTGGTTCAACGATAGTTGAACTCGTTGGCGAAGGCACACAACCTGAGTCTCGGTTCAACCGTAGTTGAACTTACTGGCGAAGGTGCATAACCTTGATTTGATGGTGAAGGCGCATAGCCTGAGTCCCGGTTCAACCGTAGTTGAACTTACTAGCGAAGGCGCATAGCCTGAGTCTCGGTTCAACTGTTGTTGAACTTGTTGGCGAAGGCACATAGCCTGAGTCCCAGTTCAACTGTTGTTGAACTTGTTGGCGAAGGCACATAGCCTGAGTCCCAGTTCAACTGTTGTTGAACTTGTTGGCGAAGGCACATAGCCTGAGTCCCAATTCAACTGTTGTTGAACTTGTTGGCGAAGGCACATAGCCTGAGTCCCAGTTCAACTGTTGTTGAACTTGTTGGCAAAGACACATAGCATGGGTCCCACGTTGTGGGTGTTGAGTGTTGAAGCTCAGTTTTGATTCGAGACCTTGAGCAGCTTATACGTTGTCTTCCCGATCGGGGTATGTAGGCTGTCTTGAGGCGATTCTCGGCTTGAGATATCTCTGTGCTGGTTCACGGCCGGAGCCCGTATTAGGGATGCGGGAGATGCCTTACAGAGATCCTCCCTTAGGAGGGGCTTCTTCTTCTTGACCTGCATGGGGGGGCTTCTTCTTTTTGTTTGCACTATACGAGGTCAGAGAGATAGAGGACTTGGATCTTGATTTGAGATCTTCGGGTTCCCCTTGTCCGATATGCCGCTTTGGCTTGTTTGAGCTGGGTTATTTTTCTCCTTTTCCGGCGTTTCTTTCCTTTTGGTCCAGGGAAGAACTATGCGATTTTGCTAGGAAATCCCCACAGACGGCGCCAAATTATTTGACTCAAAAGTGATCAATATACTTTAAGAGTGCAAAACAATATAAATAAATGACGGGAAAATCATAGCAAACCGTAATAATCCATTGGACCAAATGAAGGATGCGAAAATAGGTACTCAGAGTTAGGAGGAGAAATATTAAAAGCCTTTATTGATAGTATTGAGTTGGTCTGCCTCTCCATAAAGAGGTTCAGGGCCTTACAATGGTATTTCACTTTTCCATAATATCGGTGTCATTGTCTCTTTTCTCTCTCTCCTGAATAGTGGCGAAGAAGAAGCCCCCCTTTCTAGGGTTTCCTTTCTTGGTATTTATAGCTGTGAGTTTCGTGAGCTGGCAATGAGTGGCCGTGACCACGTTGGGGTTGCGCCTTCATGATGGCGGGTGGGCCGTGACCTTGTTGATCGAATCAGATTAGGGTTAAGTATCGTTAATTCTGAGTGGTCGTACCACTTATTAATCGTGAAGCAACTTAAGACGGGATTAACCTCGTTAATTATCGCGAGGTCGGATTCTGACCCATACACGACTATTTATAGTGTTCATATATTAAGATATTAATTTTATTATAACTATGAGGGTTTCTTTATAATCGTGCCCGAATATTTTCCCTAGTTAAGTAATAATTGAATACAGTAAAGGTGCTGTGAAAATTTCAGTAAGCCAGGTTTCCTTGTGGTTCCAACTTCTGCCTCATCTGAATGAGCATTCAATATACGTTTAATTTTGGTAAAAACTTACATGCACAATACTAAGGTCAGTTAAAAAGACCATAAAAAATATCATTAACCTGAAAAATAAGTCACGTAATTTTCCATATAGTAGGTTAAATTGCATTTTATAACATAAAAAATGCGTTACAATTAGTGGTAAATAACCTCTCCTACTTTAACCAGAGATCTCGGTTTGAGCCTCGTGAATCGTCTTTGGCAAGAAATATTTTATCCTCAAACGTGAAAATACGAATTAGTTGGGCCCCAAATCAGGTATTGGATATCGGGTCAGAAACCAAAAAAAAAATCAATATACGCTTAAATTCAATACGTACAACTATGTTCGGGTGGAGCCTAGCTGCAAAAATTTTCCAAGATTGTACTGCTTAGTGATTTTTTGACAAAACACTTTCCTTTTACAATTTCTTACTACTTGTTATTGGTTTTGACTTAGGCTCATAGCACCTAAATTGTTACCCTAAGGGGCGTTTGGCAGGGTGCATAAGAATAATGCTGAATATGGTGTATTAATAATGCTGATATTAGTTATGCTTGCATTAGTTATGCTAACATATTTCTTATCCATTGTTTGGTTTGATGTATTATAACATTGCACAATTTCTAAAAGAATTGTTTGCTTACAAAAATGCCATCAAAACTAGTCCACGCTCTAACTTTTTAAAAGAAACATATATTGAGAAATATTTTTATATGAAAAGGTTTAAAAAATATATTTTACTTGTCTACCTATATTGTAAAATAAAATTATATATTTATTTATTAAAAAAAATATGCTAAGAATTTATTTATTTACTAGGGATATAATTTTATTTCTCACTATTTGAATTATTTTGAACTTGTATTAATACACTAACTAGCATATTTTAATCAAGCATAAATTTTGAAGGACAATTTTGTCTTTAACTAAGCTAATACATGCATTAAAACTCATTGCATTGCTAATATCATTGTTTTCTATGCATTAGTTATGCATAGGATAATACCAAATAGGATGTATAACTAATGCATGCATAAGTAATGCATGAGTTTAAAATGTTTACCAAACAATGTATTATTAATACACAAAGTTAATGTACCCTACCAAACAATGTATTATTAATACACAAAGCTAATGCATGCATTAGCTTATATAATGCACCCTACCAAACGACCCCTAAATATAATAAGTAAAAGAAGAGAGGTTTAGTCAACTAAAGTTGGTTAGAGGTTGAAAGCGCAAAACTTGTTCACAACTAATTTAAATACATAACTTGTTTGAGTGAATTACATAACTTGGAATTCTGTACTTCTAACATCTTCGGGGCAATTGCATCTATACTCGTTTTTTGTGCCACATTTTAACTTATGCCCGCTTTGCAAAAAAAATTTCAAGCGTACCCGCTTTTTCGCATAACTTCAGCACACGGGGCTGAAGTAGCAAAGGCAATCACACAAAACTTCAGCATTTTAGTAGCCGGGCCTGAAGTTCAGCTCTAGAGCTGAAGTTTTTGTTTTGTAACTCGCGAACTTCAGCTCTAGAGCTGAAGTTTTATTTTATAAGCTTTTGTTTAGTAACTGGGAAACTTCAGCTCTAGAGCTGAAGTTTTTGTCTTTGTAACCGGAAAACTTCAGCTCTAGAGCTGAAGTTTGCCAGTTATAAAATAAAAACTTCAGCTCTAGAGCTGAAGTTTTTGTTTAGTAGCCCCAAAACTTCAGCTCTAGAGCTGAAGTTTTCAAGTTATAAAATAAAAACTTCAGCTCTAGAGCTGAAGTTTTCCAGTTATAAAATAAAAACTTCAGCTCTAGAGCTGAAGTTTTTGTTTAGTAGCCCCAAAACTTCAGCTCTAGAGCTGAAGTTTTCAAGTTATAAAATAAAAACTTCAGCTCTAGAGCTGAAGTTTTCCAGTTATAAAATAAAAACTTCAGCTCTAGAGCTGAAGTTTTTGTTTAGTAACCCAGAAACTTCAGCTCTAGAGCTGAAGTTCTCAAGTTATAAAATAAAAACTTCAGCTCTAGAGCTGAAGTTTTTGTTTAGTAACCCGGAAACTTCAGCTCTCTAGAGCTGAAGTTTTTCAGTTATAAAGGGAAGCTGAAGTTTTTTAAAAAGTGGGTACGGATGCAAACAAAAAGACAAAGCGGCTACAGGTTAAAGAGGGGCGCCCAAATAGGGCGCCCGTGCAATTTTTACAACATCTTCTACTCAAGTTTCTGCTAATTAAAGATAATAGTAAAAATAAATCGTTTGAGACTGCTTTTAAAAAATCAGGTTTTAGCGACAAATAAGTTTTGTAGCTAAATAGAAAAATTCATCGCTAATCTCATTTTACGACGGATTAGCAACAAATTATCAAGAAATTATGCTAGCTACGAACATTTTAGTGACATATTAGCAACTACGTTCGTAGCTAATTCTAGTTTTTTTTGTGTAGTGAGATACTAGTAAACTTGAATTTATTACCCTCACCGTCTCATATTATCGATCGTAATTTCTAAAAACAATTATCTCAAATTATTTTTCCTTTTAGAAGTTCAAGACAAAATTAAATATATATTTTTTAATTTACCCTTGATAGTAATTGTTCTTGAAAATGGAGATAGCACCTAAACCGAGTAAATATTCAATAGAGAGATTATGTATTAGAATATAAATAAAGATAAAATAAGTCTAATACCCCTTCTAGTTAATGTTTTCTTAATAGGCATGTAAAAAAGTAACACGACTGATAATTTACAATGGAGGAAGTAATTTTTTTATTGCTACAAGATACTGCATATCCTAGTTCCATAATGGGCAGGTTGGGATCGGATATGGGTGGATCGAAAACATGTTATGATTTATGAAAAACGGATAAATAATCCGACGCGATTCATATTTAATACGGAGAGAAAATAGGTTAATCATTGGATAATATAAATACCCAAATTATTCTTGGCTTCTTGAATATGATCATTTTTTGGAGAATTATTCCTAGTCTCTCAAACTTGTGGAACCCCTAATTTGAATATTTGCATATGTAAAAGTCAAATTCATTGGCTATCTATTTTTTATGTGAATAATAATATGGATTTTATACATATTTAATCCATTTTTAAAAAAAGTTTATTATCCAACATATTTTTAATAAATAAAATAGATAATTAACTGTTATTTTATTTACGGAAAAAGTCCAATTTTATCCCTAAACTATGGTATATGGCTCACTTTTGTCCTCCGTTTGTAAATTGAGCCAAAAATATCTCCGTCGTTAGTAAAGTAGGCCAAAAATATCCCTCAACTTAACACAATGGGCCAAAAATGTCCCTCAACTTAACAGCCCTCCATACAAGCCATTTTAATCCTACATGGCAGCCACATAAACGGACAACCCTCTAAACCCACTCCGACCCATTTCCAAACAAAAAACTGTTGTAACATTACACTGTTCAAAACTTCCAGTTTTGCAAAAAAAAAAAACAGTTGTAACATTCCACAAAAAAATCGCTATAAATAAAACACTATCCAAACTGTCCAGTTTTTTAAAAAAAAATGCAGTAACATTAATTGTCCAAAGCTGTCCAAATTTGGAAAAAAAAATTGTAAATAAAACACTTTCCAAACTGTCCAGATTTAAAAAAAAAACAACTGTAACATTACACAAAAAATCGTTATAAATAAAACACTGTCCAAACTGTCCAGTTTTTTAAAAAAAAATGCAGTAACATTAATTGTCCAAAGCTGTCCAGATTTGCAAAAAAAAATGTTGTAAATAAAACACTTTCCAAACTGTCCAGATTTAAAAAAAAAATATTTGTAACATTACACAAAAAAATCGCTATAAATAAAACACTGTCCAAACTGTCCAGTTTTTCAAAAAAAAAATGCAATAACATTAATTGTCCAAAGCTGTCCAGTTTTTGAAAAAAAAATATTGTAAATAAAACACTTTCCAAATTGTCCAGATTTAAAAAAAATTGCAGCAACATTACACTGTCCAGTTGTGCAAAAAAAAATGTTAACAAAACACTGTCCAAAATATCTAGTTTTTCAACAAAAAAACTGCAGTAATATTACACTGCCAAAAAAACTGTTGTAAACAAAACATTGTCCAAACTATCCAGATTTTCAAAAAAAAAACGGTAAGGAAGATCAATGAGCTCCCAGATTTGCAACTACATACAATAACCAAGATTTCTAGATTTGTGAGTTAAAATTATTTGGAAATGGGTCGGAGCGGGTTTAGAGGGTTGTCCGCTTATGTGGTTGCCATGTCACAGCCAAGTTGAGAGACATTTTTGGCCCATTGTGTTAAGTTGATGGATATTTTTGGGCCACTTTACTAACATCGAGGATACTTTTGGCCCAATTTACAAACGGAGGACAAAACTGAGCCATATACCATAGTTTAGGGATAAAATTGGACCTTTTCCGTTTTATTTATTTTACCACCACTACTCGTAGCTATCGATTCTGGACCCGGCGCATGTAGGGGTGGCAAAATGGTTTAAAGAAAATAGTTAATCACCCATATTATCCATTAAAAAATGGGTTGGATAATGAACTTTTTAAAAACGGATCAATTATGGATAAGAACCATATTATCCATTTAGAAAATGGATAACCAGTGAGTAATCAATGGATAACCAATGAGTCTAAATTTTATATTTGTAAATCCTCAAATTCGGGGTTCCTCAAGTTAGGGAAACTAAAACTTCTCCCAAAAGTCATCATATACAAGAAGTCATGGATAATATGGGTAACCCATATTATCCGCCGGTTAACCCATTTTTTATTCATATTAAATATGGATCGAGTCGGATAATTGATCCATTTTTATTACATATTTTCAACCCGAATCATATTTGACTCGACCCGAAAGACACATCTTGAAAGGTAGAAATACAGAATATGGTTTTTTATTGTTTCTAGTATAGGGACAAAATAGCAGCTATGTAGCAATAATTAGTTCAGAAAACGAATTCAATATCAATATGCCTTCACTTTAACTGACTAGTAATCTAGTACTCCTATCCTTCTCCACCACCTGACAAATTTAACTCCATATACCTAACACAAATTTAATGCAGAATAATTGTACCTACGAACTCTTCATAAGACTTCTACATGACGTACGCAGCAGGGAGTGTACAAGCCAAACCGAATCGACGAACCAAGTCAAACAAAAAAAAACGACTTGTGGTTTGGTTTGGTTGGTTCGGTGTTGGAAAATAAAAAATCGATCGCTCTTGATTTGAATTGGTATTAACAAAAAATAAGTCAAACCGAATCTAAACCAAACCGACGTTATATATAAATAAATTTTAGAAATTTTATACATAAAAAATAATCATTAAAATCTAATTTGTAAGTATTTTCTAAACTATTTTATAGTTTTCAATGTCTTGAGATATTATTTATTTGTGGGCTTGTAAATTCACTATCCACTAAGTAGATTCTATCNAACCAAACCGACGTTATATATAAATAAATTTTAGAAATTTTATACATAAAAAATAATCATTAAAATCTAATTTGTAAGTATTTTCTAAATTATTTTATAGTTTTCAATGTCTTGAGATATTATTTATTTGCGGGCTTGTAAATTCGTTATCCACTAAGTAGATTCTATCTACATAACCTAAATATCAAGCCCAAACTAAAACTCAACAAGACAAAAAACAATAAAATAGATTATTCCATATCTTCCCTATGTTCCAATTCCAAAATCAAAGAACCCCAAATATTGGAAACCATTCCCCCACATCACACGAGCTTCCTGCTTGTCATTTTGCTCACATAATTGGTGATTATTTTAGTGTTGAGGTTTATCATGTTTACCGTGTTTTGCTTTGTTGCATGTTTGTTGTCATTTTCTATTATGGAAGGTCATGGAATTATGATTTATACGAATAATTGGTATTCCTCATATATTATTAAGAAAAATAGTAATCATGCGGATAATTGGTGATTATTTGATCTCTTTTTGAAGAATAATATAACTAAAAAGGAAAACCCAAAAAACCGAAAAATCGGAAAAAACGACTAAAACCGAAATTGAAAAAACAGAATTTATGTTGGTTTGATTTGATTATGAATTTAGTAAACCGACATAATTGGTTTGATGTTGGTTTAATAAAAAACCAAACCAAACCGCGTCATGTACACCCCTAATCGGTGGCAGAGCCACGTGTATTCAAGAGGGTGTCAACTAATACCCTTTTCTCAAAAAACTATACTGTATAGGTAGATAAATTCTTTTTTGTTAATGTATACTATATATTACTTTCTCGTGCGTTTACCGCTTTATATTTTGACCGTCATTAATAAAAATCCCGACTCCACCGGTTGCAGCAATGGGTCAATTTCTAAAATCATGGAGCAGTTCTTGATGCTATAATGGGGAACAGACGAATTTATGACATAAATTATTAAGATGTACGTAGTGAAACAGCCAACTACAAGATACTGTGTGAAAATTGAAGGCAGGATATACGAAGTTAATACTACCATATTTAAAAGGATGGTTGTGTTAAGCAACAGCAAATTAAATTTGAGGAAGCAGAGGTCTGGTAAGAATCTCAGACTTTTCGGACAAAATTTATGTGCATGTCGACGAATCTAAACTCTTGAATTTTAGAATGAGAAAGATTTATTTTAGAGAATTTTTCACAAAGCACCGTCTTTTAGTCCTAATTAGCAATAAATAGAAACTATTTCCTATATTACGTCATATAGATATCTTTTATTATTTTCTACAATGTATATAATGTATTTAATGTATTGTATTTAAGAATACAACAAAAAATAACGGCGCACAAATAGGAATTCCAGTTAAACTGGATATGTATTTACATGTATTCAACTGTATTTAGCGCAAATTATGTAACGTATCTGTGCAATATATGGGAAGTTGAAGAAGTTAAAAACGGAAGGAAATCAAATCAATTTTGATTTCCCTAATTTTAGTTAACAAACTTAAAGATACAATATCAATATGTATTCTTCTCTAAATTAGAATCGCAGAAACGTGAAGGAGAAAAAACAGAGGAAGAGGATTTCATACTTTGCGATTTGCTTTTCCTTCTATCGATTGACACAAATTCTATACACCTGAATACATGTAATTAAATACATCTGAATATAGCTGTAATTAAAACAGTTAAAAGTGATTGGAAATACTTATGTAAACCTATTCAAAAAAAAGTTGACTTACAAAT
>MU687280.1:6809-28439 GCA_026770625.1 Nicotiana glauca
TGTTCTTCCTCTGATAAAAGAATAATTTGATAGTTTGAATGCTTCAGGTTTTGGGTTGATTACTTTCTCTTGTAGTTTGATTTTGTGTGTATTGAATCTGTATTTGTTAAGTAGTGCGCAGAGGGTATTAAATTGGTAGTCGTTCGAAGTTAGCTAAGCCATAGTTCTAAAGATCTTTAATGCACAGTTTTATTCCAGAAGATCTTTGCCTGTTTTAAATAATTTGGCCAGTTTATTTACAGTTGAGTAAAGTAGAACCATAGTTAGTTAACTGTTAAGCTCAATTGGTTGTAATTGCTATATTTTAGTTCAGTTGTTAGGAGAATTTGGTTATAGCTGAAGGGTAGAATAAATCAGGGATAGTTAAGGGGTAGTTTGGGGAATTAAATTACCTAATAATTAAACTAGGGCTGCTATTAGACTAAGTGGAAACATTTCTTAATGGGAATGGCACTTATTGCTGATTTTAAGGGGCTGAAATGTGCACTAACTGATTAAATAATCAGCACTAGGATAATGGGGTAAGAGGAAATTGAAAGATAAGATTGAGAGTGAGGAATGCACTAATGGAATGCCTATTAAAAGAGCTGGAAAATCAGATATAGAGGGAGGAAGGGAGTGGGAAGAGGAGAGATTTTTTGAAAATTGAGAGAGAAAAAACATTGAGAAGGAAAATCCAAAATACCATAGATTCTATTGTTTTCCCGTAAATTTTTGAAAATAATTCTTAAATAATCTTAAGTTACAAAGGATTCGAATTGGTTGGTTTCCAAGTTCGAGTCCGGGTTTGGTTGATTCTAATTCTGTCGGGGTCGTTTTTGTGTTGTTGTTGCTGGGAATTCCAACTGATTTTCTTGAGTAGCTGTTGGTTGTCTGTTGTTTGCTGTTGTTATTGCTGTGTTACTGTTGCTGATCATTCCTTCTTCTTCATTGTATTCCACTTCCAGGTACACATCTGAGATCACCCTGATGTAACTTCAAATTGGAAATAAATGAAGTGTCATTCCAAATCTACGCTCGCATGAGCAATTGCAGCCATAATCTGTCAATAGATTTATAGTTGTTCAACTTTATTTCGTTTGAATAGTATTGGATTGGGATCAGTTTACTTAAAAGATTGTTTCAAATTGATATGAATTACTGGATTTGTATTGGACTGTTAAATTTAGAACTTGAATTCCTTAAATGAAATATAGTGCTGTAGTCCAGAATTGGCACTTAAGTTTAAATCTAATACAGGCTTTGGTGCATATTAAGTCTTTGTGTGATAAATATTTTGATAAATACCTTAGCAATTCGGTTTTAGTAAAAATGCAGCATATTGAATAACATTAGTGAATGGTATTCGTTGAAATGATCTTGAATAATGTTAGTTCTTAGTATTAATTCTTATATTGATTGATATTTGGAGCAGCGTTACAACGATTGAGGGAAAAGGAACATATAAGTGTGAGCTTGAACTTGTCAAATCAAATAAAAGTGAAATTTAGTCATATCTTATTTATTTGAGTCAGTGACTCCTTGCTGCAATTATTAAACACTTGAAGTAATTAGAATTACACTCAGCAAATTCTTGGTTAAAAGGATCAAATTATTATTTTGGTTAAGAGTCAAGGCCCAACAGCAGGCTTCAGGGATATTAGATGTATGGCCCATGCTTGTTTTTGTTAGGGCCTGGTCTAAAGCCCATGTTGGTTGATGTTAGAACTGGTTTGCAATTCTTACTCCTTTAGGCTTCTTTTGGAGCCTAATGATTTGTTTAGTTTAAAACTTATCGTTTGATTAGGCCAATAATTTTAGTAATAGGATTCGATTTCCTTTATTTTAGAGACAACTAAATAGAAAACTTTGGCTTACTTTAGCTTGGCTTTAAAATAAAACGAGATGAGCCCTGCCAAATAAAACGCACAAGCTGCGGGGCCCTCTATAAGTGTTTGTAAAATTACTTAGACTTCAGGATGGGTCGTTTAGCAAAATCGCACGGCCATCCCCAAAATAATAATACGTTAGTCGCTTTAGGCACGCCTTTAATAATTTACTCTCTTAAACTCGGGTGCACATTTATGTGACCCAAATCTAAATCTCAACGGAGTCAAAATATGTCGATAACCACGGTACATTGATGTGACGTGGTTCAAGATACGTTTTCACAACGTTGTAATTCTCTGTTAAAATAATAATAATAATAAAAGTAATAAAGATTTAAAATTTGCACATAGGTTCGAGCATGTTTAAAAATCAGATAAATAAGCCGAATATGGCAGTTAAACGACCGTGCTAGAACCACAGAATTCGGGAATGCCTAATACCTTCTCCCGGGTTAATAGAATTACTTATCCGGATTTCTGATTCGTAGACTGTGATAAGGAGTCAACTTCTTCCTCGATTCGGGATTTAAACCGGTGACTTGGGACACCATAAATCTCTCAAGTGGTGACTCCATTTCTTAATAACGAATTCCGTTTCGATTGTCCTTTAATTAGAAAAAACTACCTTTACCACGCCCTTCGCGGGGTGCGGTAGCGCCAAAAGGAGGTGTGACAGTGTATCCTAAGTATGTTTTACACTGATGGTTGTTTGAGGCATAACAACATTAAAGTATTGATGTCCATGACTCAAACTTGATCTCCTGGGATCATAACCTCATGTTACCATTGTATGTTGTATATTCTAGTTGGTTTTATGAGCATAACAGCATTCCATATTATTGTGTATGCCCAGAATCAATTAATGCCCAAGCACAAGGGCTCTCTACAATCAGTCCCAGCCCCTGAATCCTTTTTGTGTAAAGTTGTTAATTTTGTAACTATTTCCTAGCACCCCTTTCTCTTTTCCTTTACTTCCCTAGTTCTTCAAGTTCTGTTTCTGCACTTGTACTCTCTCTTAGTCTTTAACTTCTGCGCCCCCCCCCCCCCCNGAATACCAATCGATATCTTCGAATATTAGATCGAAGAAATCGACCCAAACCCTAGGTCGGTTGTTTAACACCAAATTAACACCACCCCCTTACCTCAACCTCCCCATCACCGTGTCGACCTCGGCTTCCTTCGAATCAGACACAAGAGTCTCGAATATCCGTTTGACCATAAGAACCCTAGCGCCGCCCTAAAAAACTCTGGTTGTGGCGCCATCACCAAACCCTCCCAAAATTACACCAATTAATCACCAGATCACCCTCATCCTGAATCTCAAAGCAAAACCCCTCAAACTCCACCGGGTCTTCACGGACGTTATACCTAGGGTCCTTCTGTACAATTTTCCAGGACCAGTTTGTTCGAATGGATCTTTAAATGGTGCTACGGATTTGTTCTGGACAAGAACAAATATGTAACACCATTTGAAGACCCCATTCGAAGTCGGGCAAGCTTTGACTGTTAGAAATTGAGCTTTGAAAGCATGTAAGTCCTTTATCAATTTTGTGATTTCCTTGTTCTTTTAAATTTTTATTCCTTTTAATGGATAGTAAATCCTGTTTTTATTTTTTGTGTTAATTCGTCTTTTGGTCGGGTCATGTTCTATGTGATCTTTCATCTCTATTTCTGTAATTTAATGTTCACATGTCAATATAGCTAATTCAATGAAATAAGTTGGTCGTTTAATCGGATTTTGCAGTAATTCTGATTCAAGTTGTATATGTTTGTTCTTCCTCTGATAAAAGAATAATTTGATAGTTTGAATGCTTCAGGTTTTGGGTTGATTACTTTCTCTTGTAGTTTGATTTTGTGTGTATTGAATCTGTATTTGTTAAGTAGTGCGCAGAGGGTATTAAATTGGTAGTCGTTCGAAGTTAGCTAAGCCATAGTTCTAAAGATCTTTAATGCACAGTTTTATTCCAGAAGATCTTTGCCTGTTTTAAATAATTTGGCCAGTTTATTTACAGCTGAGTAAAGTAGAACCATAGTTAGTTAACTGTTAAGCTCAATTGGTTGTAATTGCTATATTTTAGTTCAGTTGTTAGGAGAATTTGGTTATAGCTGAAGGGTAGAATAAATCAGGGATAGTTAAGGGGTAGTTTGGGGAATTAAATTACCTAATAATTAAACTAGGGCTGCTATTAGACTAAGTGGAAACATTTCTTAATGGGAATGGCACTTATTGCTGATTTTAAAGGGCTGAAATGTGCACTAACTGATTAAATAATCAGCACTAGGATAATGGGGTAAGAGGAAATTGAAAGATAAGATTGAGAGTGAGGAATGCACTAATGGAATGCCTATTAAAAGAGCTGGAAAATCAGATATAGAGGGAGGAAGGGAGTGGGAAGAGGAGAGATTTTTTGAAAATTGAGAGAGAAAAAACATTGAGAAGGAAAATCCAAAATACCATAGATTCTATTGTTTTCCCGTAAATTTTTGAAAATAATTCTTAAATAATCTTAAGTTACAAAGGATTCGAATTGGTTGGTTTCCAAGTTCGAGTCCGGGTTTGGTTGATTCTAATTCTGTCGGGGTCGTTTTTGTGTTGTTGTTGCTGGGAATTCCAACTGATTTTCTTGAGTAGCTGTTGGTTGTCTGTTGTTTGCTGTTGTTATTGCTGTGTTACTGTTGCTGATCATTCCTTCTTCTTCATTGTATTCCACTTCCAGGTACACATCTGAGATCACCCTGATGTAACTTCAAATTGGAAATAAATGAAGTGTCATTCCAAATCTACGCTCGCAAGAGCAATTGCAGCCATAATCTGTCAATAGATTTATAGTTGTTCAACTTTATTTCGTTTGAATAGTATTGGATTGGGATCAGTTTACTTAAAAGATTGTTTCAAATTGATATGAATTACTGGATTTGTATTGGACTGTTAAATTTAGAACTTGAATTCCTTAAATGAAATATAGTGCTGTAGTCCAGAATTGGCACTTAAGTTTAAATCTAATACAGGCTTTGGTGCATATTAAGTCTTTGTGTGATAAATATTTTGATAAATACCTTAGCAATTCGGTTTTAGTAAAAATGCAGCATATTGAATAACATTAGTGAATGGTATTCGTTGAAATGATCTTGAATAATGTTAGTTCTTAGTATTAATTCTTATATTGATTGATATTTGGAGCAGCGTTACAACGATTGAGGGAAAAGGAACATATAAGTGTGAGCTTGAACTTGTCAAATCAAATAAAAGTGAAATTTAGTCATATCTTATTTATTTGAGTCAGTGACTCCTTGCTGCAATTATTAAACACTTGAAGTAATTAGAATTACACTCAGCAAATTCTTGGTTAAAAGGATCAAATTATTATTTTGGTTAAGAGTCAAGGCCCAACAGCAGGCTTCAGGGATATTAGATGTATGGCCCATGCTTGTTTTTGTTAGGGCCTGGTCTAAAGCCCATGTTGGTTGATGTTAGAACTGGTTTGCAATTCTTACTCCTTTAGGCTTCTTTTGGAGCCTAATGATTTGTTTAGTTTAAAACTTATCGTTTGATTAGGCCAATAATTTTAGTAATAGGATTCGATTTCCTTTATTTTAGAGACAACTAAATAGAAAACTTTGGCTTACTTTAGCTTGGCTTTAAAATAAAACGAGATGAGCCCTGCCAAATAAAACGCACAAGCTGCGGGGCCCTCTATAAGTGTTTGTAAAATTACTTAGACTTCAGGATGGGTCGTTTAGCAAAATCGCACGGCCATCCCCAAAATAATAATACGTTAGTCGCTTTAGGCACGCCTTTAATAATTTACTCTCTTAAACTCGGGTGCACATTTATGTGACCCAAATCTAAATCTCAACGGAGTCAAAATATGTCGATAACCACGGTACATTGATGTGACGTGGTTCAAGATACGTTTTCACAACGTTGTAATTCTCTGTTAAAATAATAATAATAATAAAAGTAATAAAGATTTAAAATTTGCACATAGGTTCGAGCATGTTTAAAAATCAGATAAATAAGCCGAATATGGCAGTTAAACGACCGTGCTAGAACCACAGAATTCGGGAATGCCTAATACCTTCTCCCGGGTTAATAGAATTACTTATCCGGATTTCTGATTCGTAGACTGTGATAAGGAGTCAACTTCTTCCTCGATTCGGGATTTAAACCGGTGACTTGGGACACCATAAATCTCTCAAGTGGTGACTCCATTTCTTAATAACGAATTCCGTTTCGATTGTCCTTTAATTAGAAAAAACTACCTTTACCACGCCCTTCGCGGGGTGCGGTAGCGCCAAAAGGAGGTGTGACAGTGTATCCTAAGTATGTTTTACACTGATGGTTGTTTGAGGCATAACAACATTAAAGTATTGATGTCCATGACTCAAACTTGATCTCCTGGGATCATAACCTCATGTTACCATTGTATGTTGTATATTCTAGTTGGTTTTATGAGCATAACAGCATTCCATATTATTGTGTATGCCCAGAATCAATTAATGCCCAAGCACAAGGGCTCTCTACAATCAGTCCCAGCCCCTGAATCCTTTTTGTGTAAAGTTGTTAATTTTGTAACTATTTCCTAGCACCCCTTTCTCTTTTCCTTTACTTCCCTAGTTCTTCAAGTTCTGTTTCTGCACTTGTACTCTCTCTTAGTCTTTAACTTCTGCGCCCCCCCCCCCTCCCGTGAGCGTTGCCTTGGGACCCATTGAGCTCCCTCTGAACCTGGACACTTGAGGGCTAACCCTTCCACACTGCACTTGTCCCCACTCTGATAATACAATTTGGGTGTGAGCATTGCTCGGAGTCCCATTGAGGCTCTTAGGGAACTTTGACACACTCAAATAGGAGAAAGGCTTTAGATCAATGGTCTCTTTGAGTTGGTCTATCTCATAACTCAAAGAGGAAGTCAAGAATCAGGCTTCCTCTAGTTGTATTTTTCTTTATAGATTCTGATGTAATTTTTATTTATCTTGGGCAGTAATAATTTGTAATAAACACTTAGGGATGGTTAGTGAAAATGGTGGGTAACTATGTATGAAAAGGGTAGATACCATGTCTACATGTATTTTGAATTCTGCTGCATATAGAAATCATGCCTATAGGTCATTCTGAATTCTGCATCTCCAACTTTCATATAGAAATAATGACTATAGGACTACTACATTCCTGATTATCCAATTTTCATATAGAAACCATGTCTATAGGTGTTCTGAATTCTGCATATAGAAATCATGCCTATAGGTCCATTCTGAATTCTGCATATTCAACTTCATCTAGAAATTATGCCTAGAGGATTGTTCAATTCTGCATATTCAATTACATCTAGATACCATGCTCATAGGTCTTAAATAAATTCTGCAAGCTAGATACCATGTTTATAGCTTTAAAACCAATCCTATGCATTTAGATACTATATCTATAAGGCTTCTGCATTTTTATACCATGTCTACAAAGGTTTAAATTCAGCAGCGCATAGAAAGAATGCCTATAGGAATTCCTAATCGAATCTGATCCGCTTCACTCAAGTATAGATCTAAAAACCAGTGATAATGGTTACCATCAGCCGCAGAGCTTATAATCAATTCGTTTAAATCTGGCCTCTCTTTGAATAATTTGATTCCCTCACTTAGCAAGTTTAACAAATATTCATTCAAACAGTTTATTTCAGGCCTTACTATTTCATTGTTTTTATGAATCCAGTAGATACCATGCCTATAGAATCCTTTTCCAACATTTAGGCAAGCCTTAGGTTAAAAATTATGAACTGAATCTGTTTCTGTTAATTATTACAACCAACAGGCAAGCCTGATTCGGACTTCTTGTCTGAGTTATGAAATAAACGAGTCTATCTCAATATTCAACTCTTTGTCCTTTAAATTATACCTAAATAGTATGTGAAAGTCATGCTAATTATGTGCTTTGTCTGTTTAAGGAGGTATAACTGAGCCTTTATTTGTGTATATGTTCCCCCCTAAAAAATGTGCAATATGTATTTTTGTATGTCGCCTTAGATTTTTACTTTTGAAACTCCAAATAAGCCCAATATCCCTCCCCTTCTAGGATTAGTAGTCCTAAGTGCCTTCGGGATTGATAGGATTGGGACGGGTAATAGCATGCAATAAGTAATCGAGACCAATTCGCGCTTTAAATACCTTAATGGGGTGGGAAGGGTAGACATGGATATGATAATCACGCGATAATGTCACGTGTATCCCCTCATTGGGGAGTGATTATTGGGCATTGTGTAGGGTGATCCATATTGTTAATAAACATAGGACCCCCTTGCCCTTATTTCTTTGTCTCTTTTAGAATTTCAACTCCTCCTTCTAAGAAAAACCAGCTTTCTTTTAGTTCTTCCAAACTCTTTTTTTTTCAACCATTATGTGAAATCCCCTCTTATTTGAGCCTTATTTGTCTACATGTTAATTGTACCCTAAACTTACAATAATTGTCTGGCTGGGAACCACACTAGTGGATTCTGAGGGGTGCCTAATACCTTCCCCTTGGAATAATTTCAAGCCCTTACCCAGTCTCTGGTTACTCAAAATCAAACCTTCTTGGTTTCCTAATGCACCCCAATTATTAGGTGGCGACTCTTCAAATCAAACCCAATTCCCAAAAGGAATGAGTTGTCCTTCCAAATGTCATAAACCCGATTTTGCGAGAAAAAGGGTGCGCGACATTTACAATGATTTCGTTAAAGAATTTGAGTTTTCACTGATATTCTTGAAAAACAGAACTATTTTTGGAAAACTGTGAAAAAGCTGAGCATTTTATCTCTGAGTTACTTCCTTATTTATATTCTCTACGTTGTTATGAACTGTTGTTGTTTATTGGTGTTAGACCCGACCTATGTTCCAGCCCGTCACTTTTTCGGCCTAAGGTTAAGTTTGTTACTTACTGAGTACATGTGGTCGGTTGTATTCATACTACACGACCTGCACATTGCGTGCAGATTTTGAATGCCGATGTTGTGTTCGACGGGAGCTGGATTGGAAGATGCACCTGCATCCTTGTTGTAGCTGCCTATTGTCCATCGTAGCCTTAGATTTTGAAACTTTGTTTATGTACTCTTTAAATAGAAGGTGTATTTAGTTCATATCAGCCTTGTAAATTCTATTTTTAGAAGCACATGATTTGTACTATCAGTCTTTAGAAAATATATAAGATTTAGATAATTACTTTATTTAATTGTTTTATTAAGTTAATTGGAAATGGGTAATTGTTAGTTGTCTTACCTAGCGGGTTGGGTTAGGTTCCATCACGACTAGTAAATTTTGGATCGTGACATTTAGCTTTTTTGAGGTAAGTATCTTGCCTAACTTTGTGGGGGGGGGGGGGGGGGGGGGGGGGGAACTACCCCTTAGGATTTGAGTCGTTTTTAATTTTGTTATGTGAAAGCCGTGTATGGGGGGTGACGAGTACGTACTGGGGCTTATATGTGTAAATTGACTGGTTCAGACTCCTAGGCTTCTTTTATGTATTTATTTGGAATTATTAGCATATGTTATATCTTTTATTCGTCATGTTTACTATCACATGCTTTATTTGAAGTTGGTGTTGTATGTCACATCCTTTACTTGTTGAGTTTGCTCTTATATGATTTATTTGAAGTCATTACCACTTTTACCATTATGTGATTTGTTTTATTGCTGAGTTATTCTTAGTTAAAATTATTGTTATACGATATCCCTTTTGTTACCAGATTATTCTCATGCATTTAGACGTAGTACTAGTTCGTGACATCTCTTTCTTTGTTAGCCCAATTCATACACTAGAATATGAAGTTTTCCATTTCATGAAATACTTTCACTGTCGAGATTATCTTTAAATAATTAATTAAAATTGAGGTTATCGAAAGTCATTAATCTATTTTAAATTGAAGTTATGTTTAAAGGGGTGTTGTTCATTGTGAGTTACTTTCCTGTATGTTTTGTTGTTATCGATATTTTGTACACATTGTGTTGTGGGCTATTTGTTGTGTAAATATTGATATTGTTGTATCTTTGGAAAGGTTGTGGACTATAGGTAATTGTGTTACGAGTTGATAAGGCGTATTGTTGTGATGTTAGCATTTATGAATTATTGTGTGGTCGGGTTGTGGTTATGCGGAGTATAAGGGTGATATTTCACCATGGTTGTTATGCGGGACATAAGGGTGGCATCTCACTATTGTTGAATATACGGAGAGATAAGGGTGGCTATTGTGTTATTGTCGGGGTGAATGGATAAGGGTGGCTATCATACAGAGTAATACATGTGGCTAACGATATTGTCAGGGCGGAGCGTTACAGATGGCTATCGGAGATCTAAGGGTAGCAATATCAGGGATGATGTGTGATGGCTTGGGGATATTATATTGGTGATTTTCGTATGATGATGTATTTTTCCTTGTGCATGTCATACACCTTACGTGACTTGTTTTATTGCTTCGATGAGCTACTCCATATCTTTGATATTACTTGTTGACTTGGTTTGCAGTAGTACACTCCAACAAGCATGCACTGTAGCATGCCACTTATACTAGCTCAGGAGTATAAAACTTGATATTTATTGATCACGCCCATGTGTTCTTGTATTATCCATTTTCATTTTGCTATTGAGCTTGTGACCATGCCGAGCGGATTATGATTGTGAACCTATGATCTTGCTGGGCGGATTGTAATTGTGAGCCTGTGATCATGCTGGACGGATTGTGATTTTGAGCATGTGATCATGACCGGCGGATTGTGATATTAGCATGTGATTTGCCTGTGCGGTTGTGATTCGAGATATGGGCATGAGATTCCATGAGTATATGATGGTGGATTGAGACCCGTGACTTGTGACTATGAGATGAAATATCATGGAGTGATTTTGTTGTGAAACTTCTGTAGCGCGGCTTGATTAATTGGTTGTCCTTTGCATTCCTTAAATGGTTTCAATGATATTTCACGGTGTTATTAATGCTTTACTGTCTATATCACATAATGATTTTTTTTCCATTTATGATTTTTTCTTTCCATTATTAGATTTATAGTTCTATACTACACATGTTATTTTGTGTTGAGCCATGTATAGGAGATATCAAACCTAGGCGGAGTTAGCTTATCGGTCATGAGGATTCAAGGTAGAGTTGTTTGGTCGTCGCGGTCCCTTGGAGTTCCTTCCTTTCATTGTACTATTAGCTTGTTATTTAAACAATATTATATTTCGATCTTTGATATCTTTCCATGTACTTAGCTAGAGTTCGAGACTCTGTATTACCCGTTTTGAGAGGTTGTTATGATTATTACCGCGTAGGCTCATTTCGCTCTTTTATCAGTATTCATATTATCATTGTTAATAACTAGCTTAATTGTTATAGTAATCGACTTACCTAGTCTTAGAGACTAGGTGCCATCACGACACCCTACAGAGGGAGTTTGGGGTCGTAACAACATTTGTGACCATTGAGTAACTTTTGCAACTAGGAACTGGGCTGGCAGCTTTGCAAATTTGAAGATTAGTTCGCATTTACGGTTGGTGGATAGATCACATTTGCAAGGATGTTGTTGCATTTGCGACGTTTGGTGGTCTTCTGCACTAATCACACTTGTGATTAATGTGTCGCATTTGTGGGCATCGTACTTGCGAACAAGTGTTCGTAAATGCAATACCTGAAGCTGGGTAAAAGAGGGGGAAACAGGACTTAGCTCATTTTACATCATCTTTCAAACCCAAACACTCTAGAGGCAATTTTTGAAGAAGTTATTTTTTCCAAAATCATTGGTAAGCAACTCTAATTCATTTTCTATCGATTCCCCATTACTTTCCATGAGTCTTAACATCAAATCTATGAATTCCATGGTAGAAATTAGGAATTTTGGGTAGAATTTAGAGATTTTGTGATATTGTGATTTAGACATCAAATTGAGATGGGATTTCAAAATAAATCACATAAGCGGGCTTGGGGTTAATGGGTAATCGAATTTTGGTCCGAATCTTGGATTTTGACCAACCAAGGTCGGGGTTGACTTTTTCAAAAATGACCGAAATTGAATATTTTTTATTCGTGGGTGGTTTTTAAAGCTTAGTTTGAATTGTTGATCGATTATTGGCTAGATTTGGTTGGTTTGGAGGCTTGTTCTAAAGGCAACGCCGTGGTTGATTGATTGATTTGGTTGTGGAGTGAGGTAAGTATCATTTTTTAATTTTGACTTGAGGGAATTAGGACTAGTTGGTTTATTTTCTATGTGAATTATGTGTGGGGACGGCGTATATGCAAGGTGACGAGTATATATGCATCGTCATGGGTTAGAGCATGCGGGTGAAAATTGATTTATTGTACCATATTGCTTCTCTTACCATACCTTATATGCTTTATTTAGAATGTTATTTTTGATTGTTCCCTTTTGGGTTATTGATTAATTTGAAGTTGTTGGGATTTTCGAGTTGAAATTGCTTCCCATTTTGTATTGATACTTTGGATTATTGTTGCTGCTTGGTGAGGAAGAGAGAAAAAAAAGAAGGGTGTTGCCATGTCATATTTGCATATTGTTATTATTGAATGAGCAAATGTGAGGATTAAAGCACGAAGGATGACGTCGTTCATTTGATTGTTTTGTTATCATTTATTATATCATGTGAGGATGATAGTAAAAGCACGAAGGGTGATGTCGTGCCATTTCATTTATCATATTATATGGTGATAATGAGAGTAAAATTACGAAGGATGATGCCATGCCATTATATTTATCATATTACATGGTGAGGATGAGAGTAAAGGCACGAAGGGTGACCGTGCCATTTGATGATTTCAGTGCTTTACTCAATTTCTGGATTTGTGAATTTACTTGGATGCATCGTTGTTTATTTCAGAAAGACGTTACTTGGTGATTTTGTACTTCCTAATATGATCTTTCTCCCTTTTTACATGTTTCCTTCTCGTTATTATTTTAAATGTTTTACTTGTTACTTCTGTTGCTTTATGTATAAATTTGCACATGATTTTAGTAGGTGTCTTGACATAGCCTTGTCACTACCTTGTCGAGGTTAGTCTCAATACTTACAGAGTATATTGGTTCGGTTGTACTCATACTACAATTCTGCACTTCTTGTACAGATTCTGGTGTTGGTCACAACGGTGTTTCAAGCAGAGTTTTTGCTTGAATCATATTTACTTCGGAGACTTGAGGTAGATCTGCACGGTGACCGCAGTCCCTGAAGTTCCCTTCCTTATCTAGCTATACTGTTTATTTTGTTTCAAAAAATTTTATTTTATTTAGACGTTGGTTGTAGCAAATTTTAGTATGCTCATGTACTTGTGACATTAGATTCCGGATTTTGGCTAGTCGGTGTTGGAGTTATTAACTTATTATGTCTACTTTGAAATTCTAGCACTTTAATTCTTATTATATTGCTTTCAATTGTCTAAAAATTATTAGTTGGGTACTAATATTGACTTACTTAACAAGTGAATTGTCACAACCCAAAATTCACTATTAAAAATTGAGAAAACAACGTCCTGCAGAGAAAAAGTGACCACATGAGTTGTTTCAGCAATGGAATCATTTTACATAGATATAACTGGTCATAGTGTTTAGGCACAGTCGAAAAACTAAACCAAAACAATAGTATAAATCTAGAAAAAAGGCTAATTCATTCAAGAATTGCCTCGGAACACCTAAAAAATAAAGGCAATGGGCACATATTAACCCCATCATAATCTTCATTCGATCCGTTCGACCAAATAGAAGTTTCAATTCAGTTTTCTTCTTTACCATGGAAGCTTTTCTTCTCCACTTTTCTTTTATTAAGACCAAAAAATCATTCACTACTAACTACATGATTCAAATATAAGGTAGAATGTCTTCTTCCATTTAGCACACCTACCATCAGAAATAGTTCACAATTTATTCTTTTCTTTCTTTCTTCTTCTTTAACACATCAATATTCACTTAGTTGCTTGTCATCCAAAAATGATATAATTTCTTTAGCTTAGCAATGTGGGGTGCATGAAAGAAGCAAGAAAAGAGAGCTCTTGTTAGGCGTAATTAAACCCAAAATAATAGTAGAAATCTAGGAAAAGGCCTAATTTATTCAAAAGTTGCCTCGAACACCAAAAAAATAAAGGCGATGGACACATTAAACTTTATGTGCAGCAAAGCCCAAGCATGCAATCAAAGATTAAATAGAGAAACACAAGATAAGAAGAAGAAAATTCACAATAAACAATGATCCAAAGAGGAAAATTGGCGAAAGCGCAAAGATAAGATCAGGTACCGTGAAAAGCAAAAAGGTGGAACTGGGAAACTGCAATATCCAGAAGGTGGAGCTTTTACTATTGAATTTGTAATAACCTTGATATTACCTTCTGAGATACAGAACGCTGCGTCTGCCACGTTTCTCTAATGGCACAAGGACAATATAGACACAGAAACTTATTTTTCACACATAATCTTCAATAAAATGGTAAAATTGATGTTCATGTGATAATTTGACAGATCTGTTAACTAAGGCATTGTTAACCTTAATATTTGAGAAGTGAAGGTACAAAATTGGAATGCATTCTCTCCAAGAAATAAAGTAAAAAAATTCACGAGGGAGAGTAAAATGTGTATTATACTTTTTTTTTCTAATTGAATTTTGTCCTATTGAGTTTTTCTGTCAAGATTTTTGATGAGGCAGTAAACGATAAGTATTGCAAGGTATGTGTAGATTTTTTCCTTCGCTAAGATTTTTTTTTTACATGGTTCTTTTTTAGGAAGGCTATAGTGAGGCACATTATCTATTATCAGACATTCAAGATGAGTGTTATATATTATAGTATTCAACATGGACATCCACTACTACTATTCTTCTCGATGATGTAGTTAAGCCCCCACTAGTTCTTCCATTATAGTTGTAATTCCTACACTTTCATAAACTTCCTCATAATCTCAATGATTAATGTCATGTTCTTGACACCCTTTGTTGTTCCTCAATGCGACCCTATAAAATAAAGGTATTAAAAATTTTGATGGATACACTTAAAAGAAATAAGAAAATTCTTTTTTCCTCTGTGCTTCTCTTGTCTAGTTGCTAATATTTTAGCACTATTTCTTAACATTATGTACTATCTTATCACAGTTATATTTTTTTTTTACTCGGTATTTGCTTTGGGATTCGATTAATTTAAATTCCAGTTGGAAAATTTCACTTTAGAGCAAAGCGTTTTCTAGCAAAAATAACTTCATTTTGAGGGCTCAAACATGAAGTCTCTGATTAATATAGGGGTGGTGGAATTCTAATAAAAGTTTATTATGTATTGATAAAAAACTTTAAGCCAAATAATGTGAAAATATCAAAGCCTTTTTTGGGAGAGTATATATATATATATATATACACACATACATACTTCCCCCATGACTCTGATACCAAGGAGACCAGAAGCGAAGCCCCTAAAAGATTAGAAATAAATAAATAAATGTAAGGGCAGGAAGAAAATAACAATAACATAATTAAATCTGCAGAAGATACAGTTAGAGTGCAAGTAAATAAATTTATAGGGCAAAGCCGACCATGTAAATAAAATGCGATAAAGTTAATTAGGTGGTTTAACCGATCTCTCTCTCTCTCTCTCTCTCGCTCTATATATATATATATATATATATATATATATATATATATATATATATATATATATATATATATATATATATATATACCTTAATTAGTAATTAATAAAATGGGTAAAAATCTTCGGAGATGGATTCATATTTCAGTAAATATAAAAGACGCTAGGTGAAAACTTAGTTTTTGTAGGCAAGGTTAATTGGTATTTATATTGGTATAATTGGTATTTATATTCCGGTATGATAATTTCGCTCAAACTAACGATATTAGGTGTATTTTTGAGCAATAAGTACACGATGACATCCTTCAAACCTACAGTCCTACTACTTACTTTGTTGCACTATGAGTAAAATGGATTAAATTGGAAATTATCAAAGTAGAAATCAAAAGGAGAGTCATGAGTGAAAAAATAATGATTAAGGGAGAATCATGACTGAAAAAGTGAAGAATGGGTGATGAATCTGAAACTAATTGGGATTAAGAAACATTTAGGCACTTTTTAGGAGGAAATAAATGAGATAAAGTTGACAAATAAGACTTTTGTTATGCTCCTTTTGTTTGCTTTATGTAAATTATTTGTCATACAAATTCATTAGCAGAAAGATTCCATCAACTTTTATTTACTGGTTCGTTCTTTGTAATGGAGTAGATATAAATGTCACGTAAAAGAAAATAAATATTATCGTTTCATGTAGATATATTGTTAAAAGTAATATATTATTCCTTTGTCTCAACTCACGTGTCATATTTTTATTTTTACTTTGTCTCAAAAATATTATATTATTTTGTTTAGAAATAATTAAACCTTAAACTTTCTATTTTATCCTTAATGAGCTTATTCGTAGTAAGATAAATCTTACGTGTATATGGTCGAAATCAGGCTCACCTATTGCATGATAGATTGGGATTAAAATGTAATGAATTAAAAATCGATATCGGGTTCCGTCGAACCAGGATGCGAGGATAGAAAACCCATCTTTGAAGTTACCGAGTCCGTGACCCCATTGTCTACCCCGACTCCAAATGAGCTCGAGGAAACATTGACGGACCAGGTAACGGAAGGCCAAAATATCCGTAACTGGTTCGATATCACGGCGGAAATCTCGGCACGTACCATGAGAAACCGATTAATTAGCAAATCATGTGATCTTTTACCTTTTATAGAATTATACCTAAAGTAGGATTCTCTTACTATATAAAGGGGGTTTGATTATTTGTAAAACACACTGTAGTACACATCCCAAAGCATTATAATATTATTTTCTTTCTGCAAGCTACTATTCTTCTGTATTGGACATCATTTGAATCGCATTCAGTTCGAGTGAGATCTATTTCTCAAGACTATAACTGTTCAAGCCACATTGTTTGAATTTATTTTATTATCATTTGCCTTATTTATAATTCAATATATTGCTTTATGTCAAATTAATCCACGTATTCTTAAAACTACTTATAAATTCAATTGTTATCCGATTTTGAGGGTAAACAATTTGGCGCCCACCGTGAGGCTAAGGATAATAGTGGTTAGTTGATACAAATTTCCATAAATACACACTGTTTTACACTTGTTGTTTGAAGTATCTCTGATTTCAGGCTTAATCTCAAATGTCAAACTGACAACTAGCACCTCTACCCGCTGACAATTAATTTGGTCACCACGGTGAAAAAAATAACATGGCACCCGATAACGAGGTACTGCCTGTTGATCCCGTCGAAATTCCAATTGTAGACCCATTGGATTTTAATTTGCACGTGGCTATCGACACAAGCCCCCTACTAACCCGAGAATAGCATCTGTGGTAGAGCCCGGTCGACAACTTAGAATACTCAAAACAATGGAGGAGATAGGATCAATCTATGGATGATCTTCGAAATGTTACAGGCTCAACAGGCGGCAATAGCTCAGTTACAAAATCAGAGTCACGTACCGAGCAGGATCGAACCTGACCCATCTCGAGAAATCACTCGTAGGGAGGAACCGATCACGGAAAGGTCGAGTGGGAATGAATCGGGTAATAACCTCGAGATCATAAAAATGCTCGATGAGCTGACAAAACGAATAGAATCGGGGAGAAGAAAATCGAAGCAAACGAAAAAAAGTTGGAAACCTACAATTCTAGGGTCGGCCAAATCTCGGGAGCGCCACCGATAATGAAAGGCTTGGATTCCAAAAAGTTTGTACATAAACCTTTCCCTCTGAGTGTGGCTTCAAAGCCGATCCTTAAAAAATACCGCATGCCCTAGATTCCTAAGTACAACAGAACGACTAAACCAAATGAGCACGTCACTTCAAACACATGCTCCAACAAAGGAAACGACTTGGAGGATGTTGAGATCAAGTCTGTCTTACTGAAGAAATTAGGAGGAACCTTGTCAAAGGGAGCTATGATATGGTATCACAACTTATCCCCTAATTCTATTGACTCGTCTGTTATGCTTGCAGACTCTTTTGTGAAAGAACACACTGGGATATCAAGGTCGAAACAAGGAAATCGGACCTATTCAAGGTGAGGCAAAAGGACAACAAAATGCTCAGAGAGTTCGTATCTCGATTTCAAATGGAACGGATGGACCTGCCATCGGCCGCTGATGATTGGACCGTTCAAGATTTTACCCAAGGACTCAATGTTCGAAGTTCGTTGGCTTCATAACAATTGAAGCAAACTCTGATAGAATATCTAGCTGTCACTTGGGCTGATGTGCATAATCGATATCAATCGAAGATCATAGTAGAACATGATCAACCGGGGGCTCCTTCCGGGTATGTTTATCCTGTTAGACCCATCGACAGAGTCAAAAGATATATCAGATTATGAACCAAGGCCGAATAGGGATCAGTATCAGCCGTACAATGAAGATAAAAAAATAGTGGGTCCAGACGAAATTCTATGTGAAATGAAAAGAGAAATGACTAAGGTCAGAACAGTCGGGGATTCATGAGCAAGAGCGGGTTTGACAGGCCTATCGGACCTAAAGAAGCACTAAGGTTATCGGAATATAACTTCAATGGTGATACTGCTGCCATCGTATCGGCTATTGAACATCAAAGATACTAAATGGCCTCAACCTCTACAGTTTGACCCAGCCCAAAGGGATCCAAACCAAATGTCCAAATATTATGGCACTCACGGCTACAGAAGGGAAGATTACTGACAGTTGAGGGAGGAGGTAGCCTGTTTATTCAACAACAGGCATCTTCGAGAATTCCTACATGACTGAGCCAAGAATAATTTCAGAAATAGGGACTCTAATAAACAAACTGAGCAAGAAAAACCTCAGCACGTTATCCACATGATCATCCGAGGGGTCGATATTCCTGAAGGTCCGATGTTAAAGAGAAAGACCATTTAAAGCATTTGCAGGAAACGTTCAATATATTGAAGAAGTACAATATGAAGCTGAATTTAGAGAAATGCGCATTCGGAGTCAGATCAGGTAAATTTCTCGGGTTCATGGTATCCAACAGAGGAATCGAGATCAACCCCAACAAGATCAAAGCTATCAAGGATATCACATTAGTGGACAACGTGAAGGTCGTGCAAAGGCTAACCGGGTGCATTGCTACTATGGGGAGGTTCCTAAGATCCTCCGATAAGAGACACCGATTTTTCTCGTTACTGAAGAAGAAAAACAACTTCATATGGACTCAGGAATGCCTACAGGCCTTGGAAGAACTCAAGCGATACCTGTCGAGCCCGCCACTGCACCACACGCCAAAGGTAGACGGACAATTGTACCTGTACTTGGAAGTATTAGAGATAGCGGTAAGTGGAATCCTAGTTCGGTAAGAATAAGGAACGAAATTTCCAATTTATTATATTAGCAGGACCCTAGTTGAGGCCAAAACTAGGTACCCTCACCTCGAAAAATTGGCGCTCGCTTTTCTAAGCGCCTCTAGGAATCCGAAACCATATTTTTAGTGCCATCCTATATGTGTTATGAAAACTTACCTATTACGAAATATAATGCATAAACACTAACTCTCGGGAGGTTGGCTAAACGGGACATGGAAGTCAGCGGGTATGATATTAAGTATCGACCCCGAACAACCATTAAGTCCCAAATTTTTGCAAATTTCTTGGCCGACTTTACACCGGCCCTAATACCCGAGGTCTAAAGAGAATTGTTAATAAACTCGAAGACTTATTCGAGAATCTGGACCCTCTTTATAGACGATGCCTCGAACGCCTTGGAATCATACTAAAGCCACCCACAGGCAATGTAGTTAGACAATCCATTAGAACGGTGAAGTTGACTAACAATGAGGTCGAATATGAGGCCATGATTGTAGGTCTTGAACTGGATAAAACCTTGGGGGCAGAGGTGATTGAAGCTAAGCGTAACTTCCTCCTTGTAGTGAACCAAGATAATGGAACGTTCGAAGTCAGAGAAGAACAAATGCAAAGGTACCTAGATAAGTTGCAAGTAACACTACATCGATTCAAAGAGTGGACTTTGCAGAACGTACCTCGAGATCAAAATAGCAAGGTTGATGCCCTTGCGAACTTAGGGTCTTCAGTCGAGGACAACGAGCTCAACTAGGCGGTCATTGTATAGCTCATGAGGTCGGTAGTAGAAGAAGTTCACGCCTAAATAAACTCTACAAGCTTAACTGATGCCACGGCTAGCCACGAGATCCTCAATTTTCTCGATGCCTACTTCGGTTACAACGAAATACGGATGAACCCGGATGATCAGGAAAAAACCTCTTTTATCAATAAATATGGTACATAATGTTTTAACGTAATGCCATTTGGGTTAAAGAATGCCGGTCCCATTTACCAACGCCTAGTAAATTGGATGTTCGATGAACAAATAGGAAAATCCATGGAAGTTTACATTGACGATATGTTGGTCAAGTCCCTGCGAGCAGAGGACCATTTAAAGCATTTGCAGGAAACTTTCAGTATATTGAAGAAGTACAACATGAAGCTGAACCTGGAGAAATACGTGTTCAGAGTCGGAATAGGTAAATTTCACGGGTTCTTGTTATCCAACTAAGGAATCGAGATCAACCCCAATAAGATCAAAGTTATCGAGGATATCATGGTTGTGAGCATGTAATTTTTTCCCCATATGGTTTACTTTTACAGAATTCCAATAATTAGGTCTTTCTTTTAATTATCTGCAATTTTAGGAATTTTTGTAGGATTTTATTTAATTATTTGCATTATTGCACGTGTTTAAGTTTATTTAAATTATAAAAAATACCAAAATATCATGCATTTCATTTAGGATTTATTTTTATACTTTTAGGAGTGATTAATTAGTTAATTGCTTTATTTAAAATTTGAAAATCACAAAAATAGCTCATTTTTATATTTTTTGTCTTCTAATTTTAGTTTATTGATTTTTCACTTTTAATATAGATTTAAGTAATATTTATAATTTATAGAATTAATTAATTATTTTAATCTTTAATTTTTGATAAGTTAGGATTTTTAATTTAAAAAAAAGAAAAAAGAAAAGGAATTTGGGAAATAAAAGAAAGACTTGGAAAGAATAGGAATTAGGCCATTTTTAATATCCCCAAACTTGGCCCAACCTCTTAAAACCATTTAACTTTCAGCCCAACACCCCCCTCTCTAGTATAGCCAGTTTTCACACTGGTCAATGAAAAATAGCAAGCGTTTACCAAGTCAATAAAAAATAGCCACTATTTTGTTACAACAGGGACCGGTCCAGTATAATATACCGGAGTTCTGGTGCATTTGTGTATGAACTCCAGCATATTATGCTGGACCGGTATACTTTGCTAACTCCTGTAAAATTTGCGGGAGACTGGAACACCAGTGCTCCAAACTCCAGTATATTATACTGGACAATTATACTTGCTGAAACTCCCGTAAAATTTACGAGAGTTCCAGCATAATTATTCTTGAACTCCCGTAAAATTTGCAGGAGTTCCAGCATAGTTATCTTGGAACTCCCGTAAAATTTACGGGAGTTCAAGCACACTTATGCTGAAACTCCCGTAAAATTTGCGGGCATATTTTTCCGGATTTTGAACATTATTTTCGCTCAAATTTAAAGTGGCTAAATTCGATGACTTTTGAAACTTGGCTATTTTTCAACGATCAGTAGTAAATCTGGCTATTTTTGAATTTCTCCCCACTCTGCCGCCCCAGCCCAAAAGAACCTAACCGACCAGCCCCATTCTTTCCTTCCTAATTAAAAGACCTT
>MU687281.1:27215-49016 GCA_026770625.1 Nicotiana glauca
TATCATAGGTGCAAGAGTACTTTTGGCTTGGGTAATTAACGTGCTGACAACCCCAACTATCTTTATATCAATGTTCCCGTCCTTTCTCGGAAATACTAAAAGTCCTAGAAAAACCACCATAAAGGCGAAACGTTGATACTCTTCCCACTTCTGGCGATTTCCTTTGCTACATATCTTACTTTCTGGGTTGTTGAACCCCCCGATATGGCCATAGCGATGATATATGAAATTTAAAGTACAAAAGCCATTTGCCAAATCTATGTTATGGACGGTTCTGATTATCTTCAAAGAGTCTAGAAATCTGTGCACAACTACAACTCTCGGTGCAACCAAATACTTATGCCTTAAAGGGACTTCATCTTTCCCAATGTAACTGGCTATTTCCTCTAATGTCGGGGTGAGCTCAAAGTCTGAAAAGTGGAACAGATTATGCGCTGGGTCCCAACATGTAATCAATGCTTTGAAAATATCTCCCCGGGGCACAATATCTAGCAAACCGGTGAGACCTTTCAAATATTTCTTAACTTCATCTTGCCCTTCACTTCCTAGATCATTCCACCACAGACGTAACTCCAAAGGGATCTTATGCAAAAATGATTCATTTTGAGTCGTGCTCATCCTGGACATTTATTAAGGTAATTTAATCATTTATGACCTAAAAGAAAAAACACTATATATATTTTGTTTTTCAATTCTAATTTTTACAAGTAAAAAAAAAAAACCGTCTTTGCCGATACGGCCTTTCAGCACTTCCAAGAGAAGATTTTAAGGCTGTGCCCGCTAACCGTTAGGAAATGATTCAAAGTGGCCATTTTTCAAAAACCAGCCTTCCGGCGCCCTTTTTGGGACATTCGGCTATTTTGACAAAACAGCATCACTTGATTTATTTATGGATATTTTTGGCTATTTTTTGCAAAAAAGGTGTGGTTGGACCCATCAAGGGTTGCCTACGTATCTCACACTCGGTGAGAATCAAACCAGCGTAGTTCTGGCAAACTATTTTAAAACAGACCATTTTTTTTCATTTCTATTCTTGGCAAAATCAAATAACAAAACTATTTTAAAGCAAAAAAATTTTTCATTTTTATTTTTATTGACAAAACAAACTATATTTCTTAATTTTTTTAAAAACAAGATAAAATAATGATTTTTTATTTATTTATTTTCAACGATCCAAAATAAAAACTCTTTTATATTTTTCCTTTGCTTTAGTAAAACGAATTATTTAAAAACCTTTCCATTTTTCAACCCTCTTTTTAAAAAAAAAAATTTTGACAGAGTTTCGACAGGGTATCGGTTCTTCTAAAACTAAACAATTACAACTATTTTTCTCTTTTTCTCAATTTCTTTTTACAATTTTTTTTAAAAAAACATGTCAGCATGCAGGCCCGAGACAAATAAATGCAGCACGTAAAATGTATCATGGTGGTCTTTTCATATTTGGTTACCTGTCCTAGACGGACCCAACCCCTGTGTTGAGTCCCTAAGTCATACGTGATGCAAATAAATGTCCCTATTCTAAGTTCAAAACCTGGTTATATGTTATAGACTGTGTACCCGAGCGGACAACTAGAGTCGAGGAGGGGGCTACGTACCACGAACCAAAAGGCCATCCGGCTTAGTAACTTGTCCGGCCTCTTTCTTATTTCAGGGTATTGACACTAACAGAATAGGGAGTCTCAACCAGTAAGCACATCCCCGGAGGTGAGAAGAGAAGAGTTTTCGTCACAGTTTATATACAATTCAAATAATATCAAAATGGTAAACATTTAGCACATTAATCATGAACATGTATGGAAATCAGATATAAACAAATACAACAAATATTCCGAGCTAGAATTCTTGTACCCTGAACCAAAGATTCTGGGTTCGATCCCCAGCAGAGTCGCCAGAGCTGTCACACCTCTTTTTTACGTTACCTACCCCGAAGGATAAATGTATAAGGGAGTTTTTCACATTAAAGTGACATTATTCGAAATGGGATTATTTATTTATTTCAGAGTCGCCACTTGGGATAGGATTAGTTTTTGGTGTCCCAAGTCACCGGTTTAATTTAATCCCAAATCGAGGAAAATTATGACTCTGTTAGCAGTCCGCGAACCAGAAATTCGAGTAAGGAATTCTGTTAACCCGGGAGAAGGTGTTAGGCATTCCCGGATTCCGTGATTCTAGCACGGTCTCTCAACTGTTGTATTTGATTTTATCTGGTTTCAAAACATGTTCTACCTTATGTGTCTTTTATTAGTAATCCGCTTTTTTTTATATATATTTATTTTTTGTAAGAATTGCAACGTCGTGAAAATGTATCTCGAACCACGCCGCACCAGTGCACCCGTGGTTTTTAACATATTTTTGACTTCGTTGAGATTTGGATTTGGGTCACATAAATGTGCACCCGTATTTAGGAAAGTCATATTATTAACATACACGCCTAAAGCGACTACGCATTTATTATCTTTGGGGAAGGCCATGAAATTTGTTAAACGGCCCGTCCCGAATTTCTAAGTATTATTTTTAAGCAATTATTGAGGGCTCCGCAATTATGTATTTTATTTGGCGAGGCTCGTCCCATTCTTATTATTTAAAGGCCAATCCTAAAACAAGCTAAAATTTTCTATTTTAATGCATCTCTAATAACAAAAGAAAGAATCCTAGTGAATTAGTATGTTAATGTAAAGAAAATATTGGAGACACTACTGAATTTAAACACAATATTTTTCGATGTATATTTAGCAATTGGGCCTGATGACGGAACCCAGGCCCAAGGCATGTTGGTGCAATATTTAACTACTGAACTGGTTAGAGCAAATTTGGGCTTGGCGTGTGAGCCCAATTAGGATGATAATCCTAACGCCAACTTTCAGGTCCAGTTTGTGACCAAATACACTTAGTTTCCTAAATATTTTACACGTCCAAGTTCATTACCAATCTGAAAAAAACCTGAACTCAAATTCAGTAAATGGCATAGGCAATTTTATAACATTTCCAACTGACAGTACCTAGAAATGTACAGTTTAAGTCAAATTCCATAATCAAATCTATTTGAGTATTTAACTACACGTGAGGATTTGAACTTTTGTTTTCAAAATAATACTGTCAGCTCAATTAGCTACTTACCCTAGTCTAATTAATAGATTAATATAAATTGGTAATTCTAATTATACAGGCCATGCATCTACTGTTCAAGTGAACAAAATTTAGAGCTACATCAATATATCACATATTATTAATATCTATCTAACTACTTGTGTATCCAAATGTGTGAAATTCAGTTAATACAAAGTAGACAAAAATAGCTAAATCAAAACTCGCACTTCCATCTCATTTCATTATCAGCCGATGATTTACAAGTAATTGAGGCTCAGACATGTACCTGGAATTGAGTAAGATGAAAGAAAGGAGTCAATAATGTTATATAGCAAGCGGTAGCTCAAATCAGCAGCAGAATAAGGCCAATTTCGAGACCAAATTGACACCACATCACCCAGGAAAATAACAGAGAATTAACAGCAGTGAAAACAACCAACGGCACCCTCGTTTGACCCCATATCTGTCTAAAATTGAACCTGAACTTGAAACTAAACTTGAACAAAGCAATGTAACAGTGATTTTTGAATTTTCGGTAGATATTTGTATGTTTTTAGATTTTTTGTTGTTGAAATTAAGATCTAAAGTGAGGATTTCTAAACTATATGATTTCAGATTTGAACCTTTTAAGTTTTGAGATTCAAATTTGAAATTTTTTACTTGAGGAGAGGGATTTTTGGGAGGTATTTAAGAGCTGGATAGTTTTTGGAATTTTTCAGAGCTTCCCCAAAAAACTTCTTAATCAAGGCACTATGGATGCCTTTTATATGCAGAAAATGGGGCAGAATCTTCTGGAATCATTTACTCATTTTTCCTCCCTTTTAATTTTCAGAAATTTATATATTAACCCTAAAGTTGTGACTTTTATCCAAGTTACTGCAACTAAAATGCTAAAACTTACACCTAGACCCCTTCTAGAAGGATCTTGGGTGTTCTAGCTTGGCTTTCCTACCCTTAGAATACCTATACTACCCTTAACCTTGTTTTGAAATTACCAATCTTAATAAAACTACCCTTTTCCATGCCTAAACTACCCTTGAAACACCCCTGAAATTACTGACTTAGCCAAACTAGATATCACCCTCTTTTACTCTAGTTAAGGTCAACTATAGCTAATCCAAGGGTTGAATCTATTCAACTATATCCAATCACTCTAAACTAAACTTAATATTTTCCTGAGAACAATTAATGAACTAGAAACAATTATCTAATCACAATCATCATTACATGATTTTAATCAATTACTCTAACTAATTAGAATAGCTACTAAACGAACAAACTAAAACTACTGAATAAACATGGATTCAAACACAAGATCAAATCATAAAGAAAAACTAAATAAACCCTAATCTTAAAGAATTATCAGAATAAAAGCAAACACACCAACATTGAATCGAAATTACAATTAAAATCTAATTGAACAGTAAAATTCATATAAAGAATCATGTATCGCAATCAATCACACATTCAAATAAGAACAAACTAACTGTACGACTAAAATCAAAACCTAAATTAAGACCCCAAAAACAAAAATGAAAATAACAGGAATACCAAATAAAAGAAGTCAAACTCATGAAGAAAAACCAGAAAAGAAGGTAGAAGTGGAGTACCTACTAAGTTTAAGACCGGCCTCTGACGATAATCGGATTATAATCACCCTTAATCATGTGTTTTCAAGAGAAAACACACGATTAAGGGTTGTTATAGCCCTCTAAATCAGCAAACTCCAATTGTTGACAACTAGGGTTCCTGGTCCGGACATAGATTTGAAATTCGAGCCTTTGGAGGAACATTTGAAGAAAAATAAATGGGGATTTAGGAAGAAGGAGGTGAGGAGGGTCTGGGGTGTAAGTTTGGGATTTTTTGGATGAGTTGGGGTTTTGGCCGAATTTTAGATTTAAAATTCGAGCCAATCGGCTAGGAATTGAAGGACGGGAGTTGTGGATTTTGAATGAGGAGAAGAAGGCGATTCAAGAGTGTTAAAATGAGGTTGATTGGAGTCCCGCCGCCGACGGCGGCGATTTTCGGCCGGTGGTGGACGGTGGCGTAACGGCGGAGGCATGATGGGTATGGCGATCGGTGTTACAGGGATGGGGGTGTACGAGGATGGAGGCAAATGTTTTTAGGGTTTAGGTATAATTCGGACAGTTTTAAGTAAAACCAAAATCGATTATGGGCCATTGATCAAGGGCACGTACGGTCGTGATTGAATGGACTTGAACCATACGGCGTCGTTTCCACCTGGGGTCTGACCGGGTTGAGGCGAGTTTGGTCCAGGGTTGGAACGGGTTAAAAGGGGGCTTGGGCTGGAACTTGTCTCAAGAATGGCCCAAATTGGGTCTTTATGAAGACCACTTCTTCTTATTTGTTTTTGTTTCTCTTTTTTATTTTCTTTTACTTATATTTTGCATTTCAATTTGTGTATATATATTTTTGTATTTTCTAGTTTTATAAAAGTGAAAAATTACAAACCTAATTATTTCCTAAGCTAATTAATTTCTAAAATTGTTTAAAAACTAATCTACGACCAATTTAACAATTAATAACTAAAAATGCAAAAACGGGCTATTTTTGTTATTTTCCTTGTTTTAGTAATACTAATTAACTAATAAGCTAAAATTGAACGCCAATACACTATTTTTTTTTGTATTTTTTCATGAATTATGGCATTAAAAATACATAAAAAAATGCAAACAAACACAAAATTAAACAATTAATTCCTAAAAATTCAAATAATAAAGAAGAAGTTCTAATTTTAACGAATATATAGGAGTAATTTAAGTGTGGCAAAAATCATGTGCTCACAATTGCAGCCAGTGGCCCCAAACCGGCCGAACCCCGAGTCCCCCTCGCACCGAGCTGATGCTAGATGTGAATATCACTCTGAAGTAGTAGGACATAGTACAGAGGACTGTTGGACCCTCAAAAGGGCAGTTGAAGATTTTATTGAAGCTGAAAGAATCGTTTTTCGAGATGAAGAAGCTCCTGATGTTATGAACAATCTGTTGCCTGCCCACAATAACAGGTTAATAGTCGGAATGATTTGTGAAGATGAGGAATTTGATCCGGCACTGAAGGCCATTGCAGCCATTATCGAGATGGAAGAAAAGCCAAAAATGGTTGCCAAGCATGAAAGTTCCCCATCAGACGGGAGTCTCGGTAGCTAGTCTTGCTATCCTTTCTGCATCCGGATTATCTCAGGGTGTGACCCAGATGTTTTACTTTCTGATGTAAACCCTTCTATATTCAAAAAATTCAAAAAAAAATGAAATTAATATTTCATTGTCCAGGAATGTCTCTTCTCTTAATCTTGTCATTTTTGTTTCTTATTCTCTTTTCAGTTCTGTTAAATGCAGATTTCAATAACATGACATGCTTGCGGACTTCATGCCCGGATCCTAAAACGCTGTCAGACCTCGAAATAATGAATCAAGAATTGGGTCGCAATGAAGATTAGCTTAAGGAAATAAAACAAAGAGTTGGAACAACTGAAAGAAAATTGGTTCCCGGATTGGAAAGGTCTATACATTGCAACAAAAGTACTGCCAAAAGAGTGCGTTGTACTTGGGACACATCGAAGGAAATGTCCCTGAAATAACTGTCAATACGAATGCAGTCAAAAGGTATTATGTTGGATTCTCCATATAGTTCTAATATTCTCCGGTTGGGATGACGAAGGCTTTCATTCTCGCTACCCAAACACTATCAACCCTTTGCAAACCCATTTGAGCCAGTTACCTTTCCTTGATTACCCTTTTTGGAACCCTTAAGTATCATTAAAAACAAAAAAAACAAAGATATTCTCTTGAACTATGTTCAACTTGATTCCGGAAGGATACGTAGGCAGCCTCTCGCTAGGGTTCAGTCACACCAAAACAAAAATCCAAATCTCCCCTGAAAGTTGAAACTGGGGTAGATATTATGGTTCAGCCATGGACCCGCCAAAATGGTTCCAAAGTGGTAGTTCCGCCCAAAATCCTCTTTACCCAAAGATCTTGTTCAAGTCCTTCTGATCAATTGGTAAAGGCGGGGAAGTGACAAACATCATTGTTGGGATCTGATGCGGTTCAAATTGAGAGAAATAAAATGAGAGAGTCTTATCGGTAAAAACCTTCGGGCACCATAAGGCGACGTGAGTTAGAGAAATTGAAAATGAGAGAGTCCGCTTAGTTAAAACTCGTAAAGAGCACTATCGGGTGATAGTGAGAAGAGAAATGAGAGAGGTCGATTAGCGAAAACCCGCAAAGGGCGCTATCGACCGAAAAGAGAATATCTCATCACTAAAAGAGTCCTAGCAAGGTACCCTCGCTTTGAAATGTGGATTGATGGGTTCATGAAAATGCTGGAAATTTTATGTGGGTCGGGTATCCAGTCCAAGAAGCATGTCATGTCCATTTGAAGTCAGCATGCACCCCCAAATAAGTCCTCCTTTGTCCCCGAAAGGGACGCTTCTCTTTAAACTCATATGCTTGCCTTTTGTATACTTCTTCTTTAATCCCTTTCAATTCAACTCTGATTCCTGGGATGTTACAAAGAAAAGGTGGCAGGACTGGTCTTATAGGGCTCTGCCTGGCAAAAGCTAAAGAAAATAACCAGCCTCAGCGGGTGCGTCAGTCCAATCCCGACTGGCCATGGTGGTTGATGCTTTCAAAGTAAGGACACTGGAAAAGAAAGAAAAGTCAAAGGCAAAGGTCCTACGAAGGAAAAATAAAATTGAAAAGGTTGAGTTCCACCGACCAACTATCATGGCAAAATCCAGAAAAACCAAAGGTTCTCAGGGTCTGAAATGAAATTGGTCCCCGAGAAACAAGCAGTTGCAATTGAAATCTTTATCAAGGAAGATGGGCCGAGATCAAGTGATCAAATACAATCAAGGCTACAAAACCAACCACCGTTTCAAACTAACAATTGTTCTTTGTTTGAAACATTGAAATTGGTGCAATCCAAAGCAACCGTGCAAGAGGTAGGTGCAACCAAAAGAAAGAAAAATGCGCAAGCGTTGCAACAGCTTCGCAACAAATAACAATGCAAAAGGGAACTTTCCTCCAAGTTCCTTCCTGCTTTTTTATCAAAATAAAGAAAAGAGATAACAAAAGAAGAAAATCCCTAAAGAGGATAGTTTAGAATTTCCGATACCAACTTGGTACTTTGTTAGCCAACATTAGGGCTCCAATCCCTGAGTTGCGCCTTTTAGACATAGGGCCTCCATCCCCTAGTCGCCTTTGGCCAACATTAGGGCTCCAATCCCTAAGTTGAGCATTTTACCCTCAGTCAACATTAGGGCTCCAATCCCTGAGTTAAGTATTTTTCTCTTTAGCCAACATTAGGGCTCCTATCCCTGAGTTGAGCTTTTTTTCCTTTAGCCGACATTAGGGCTCCAATCCCTGAGTTGAGCGTTTTTCCCTTTAGCCCAATGTCCCTGATTTGAGCGATTTTTCCCTTTAGCCAACATTAGGGCTCCAATCCCTGAGTTGAGTGATTTTTCCCTTTAGCCGACATTAGGGCTCCAATCCTTGAGTTGAGCATTTTTCCTTTTAGCCGACATTAGGGCTCCAATCCCTGAGTTGAGCGTTTTTCCCTTTAGCGGACATTAGGGCTCCAGTCCCCGAGTTGAGCATTTTTCCCTTTAGCCGACATTAGGGCTCCAATCCCTGAGTTGAAAGTTTTTCCCTTTAGCCGACATTAGGGCTCCAATCCCTGAGTTGTGCGTTTTTTCGTTTAATCGACATTAGGGCTCCAATCCTGAGTTGTGCGTTTTTTCCTTTAACCGACATTATGGCTCCAATCCCTGAGTTGAGCGATTTTTTTCTTTAGCTGACATTAGGGCTCCAATCCCTGAGTTGAGCATTTTTTCCTTTAGCCAACATTAGGGCTCCAATCCCTGAGTTGAGTGATTTTTCCCTTTAGCCGATCATTAGGGCTCCAATCCCTGAGTTGAGCATTTTTTCCTTTAGCCAACATTAGGGCTCCAATCCTTGAGTTGAGCGATTTTTCCCTTTAGCCGACATTAGGGATCCAATCCCTGAGTTGAGCATCTTTTCCTTTAGCCAACATTAGGGATCCAATCCCCGAGTTGAGCGATTTTTCCCTTTAGCCAAAATTAGGGCTCCAATCCCTGATTTGAGCATTTTTCCCTTTAGCAACATTAAGGCTCCAATCCCTGAGCTGAGCGTTTTACCTTTTGCCTACATTAGAACGTTATTGCAGATAACTCACGAAATTTTCCTAGTAAAAAATGGGGCAGAAGAATTTTGTTTGTTTGTTTGTTTTGGTGTCTGAGCAGGTTTGACCTCGAGGCACAGGATTCGAGATGACCAAAAGAATGAGTCTCAACCTGAAATAAAGAAGAGAAGAAAAGAACAAAAGAAGTGAATTCTAAACATTGAAATAGACAAGGACGCGGACTGCTCAAAATTTGATCGAAGTCACAAGCTTCGCATGTCCCGCTTTGATTCAATGCTGAAAAAGAACCAGCACCTATAGCTGGCGAGCATCAAGATTCAGATCGGGTTCCACAGCAAAATCAGCTAAGACTCAAGATCAAGCTTCAAGAGAATTATAGATAGGAATCTTGTAACTCATAGTTGATAGGCATAGCTAGCTTAGCTTCAATTTTTCTTTTTGGTGTAATAAGGAGGTCAGTAAGCAATAGCAGCAGCAGTGGCAGCAGCAGTAAACACAGATTCATGGTAGTCCCAGCTACCAAAACTTCCCAAACTATATTGACCTGATTCCTTTTTAGCCAAGGATATGTAGGAGACCTTTGAAGCAAAGCTTCGGTCAATTTTTTTTTAAAAAAATGCTTCACACGGAATATTCAAACGGGCAAAAATCGCTCGTATCCACTCACTTTATCTTTGCACGAAAACTCTTCGTATTTTCGAACAAAAAGGGGCAGCTGTGAGCACGTGATTTTTGCCATACGTGAATTACTCCCAGAAGATTCAAAATAAAACAATTTTCCTTTGTGTGCAATTTTGTGAATTTTCGTGGTTTTCAGTTATTGTTTGTATTTGTGTGTGCACGTGTTTATTTGATCAATTAATAAGAAAATACAAAAATAGGTTGCATTTGCGTTTAGGATTTAATTTTATAATTTTGAGTTAAATCGTAAATTATTGGAAAATCATAAAAAAATAATAATGCACTTTGCATTTTTGTATTTAATTGTGTGATTTTGGTACTAAATTCTTTGCAATAATTGATAAGTTAATTTGGTTTAATCTAGTATTTTAGGTTTTAATTTAGGTTGAAAAGAGAATAAGAAAAGGAAATGGTTGGGCTAATTTGTTTAATGAAGTCCAAATCAAAATACACCAAACCCAGGCCCAAAACAAACCCCATCCGGTCCATCTCCAGCATATCCCAAAACGACGTCGTCTAACGGTCCCAGATTAGGGCCGTTGATCATCCTGATCGAACGGTCCAAAGACAACCCTTCCTAATCCGTCGCTTGGACACATCAAATGGCGTCGTTCGATGTCAACTGATCCAAGCCATTGGAACAATTCGATCCAACGGTCAAGATCCCATCCCGATACTCGTTTATTTACCCGACCCGTTCCCACACCCGGTCCACCCCCATTAGCCCTAAAACGACCACGTTTTACCCCCTCTTAATCTAGATCGTTGGTTCTTGTTGATCCAACGATCCACATTAATTGATCAATTTAATATACCCAAACCTTCATAACGCCCCCCCTCTCATCCTCTCTCATCATCTCCCTCACCAATCCTAACCCCTATCTCGACCACCACAAACCACTACCATCCGCCCGCCAAAAATTGCCCACGACGGCGTACGGTGGCAACCACCACCAAAATCACACCACGGAACCGCCTCCCTCTCCTCATCCCAAATCTCTGACCAGCTACCCTCGAATCCCTGTAGATTGTTTCGAATTTTAGATCAAAAAATCCGACCAAGAACCCTAGTTTACCCAATAAGCCCCAAATTAATACCCTATAACCCCCGTGACCCCCCTACCAAATCCCTACCCAGTTTCCCTCGAATTCTTTGGGAACCTCTTGAATTTGGATTTTAAAACTGAAGGTCAAAGAGCTGTCTCAAGGATTGAGGGCAAAATTGACCTTAGCTGCATGCTCTCTGTCGAGAACACTCGACTAAGGTCCATCTTGTCCGCAAATCTAAAGATTTTTGAAGGTTCAAACCATGGTCCCCCATTAATTTGGTAGGTTTTCTGTTTTTTTTTTCTCTTTAGTTTTCTTCCATTAATTTCATCTTCTACTCCTTTCTTGTTTGTTTTGAATGTTGGGTTTCTCTGATTTTTGTTGGATATCACGAATTAGCCAGTTTTTCAATAGGTTATTTGACAATCCCCGTAGTGTTGTTTGTTATTTGAGTCACTATAAAGAATTCAATGTGTAGTTTGATAGCCAAAACATTTCAGGCTAACAAGTTCATGCTTAAAATCAGTAATTATGCTTCCCTCGAATTCCGAATTCATTTGTTTCTTTGGTTCACTTCTGATTGTTTCGAACTTTAATAAATAAACCATGGTTTTCTTTAACTTGGCCTAGGTTTAGTTTCACTGAAGTAATTCACAAGGGTTTCAGGGGTTAGTTTGGGAATTGAAACATGAAAATGATTTAGTCTTAATGGTCTGCCAGTTGAATATTCAGTATACCACTAAACTAATAGTTTATGTTTTCAAAAGGGGATCAGTAGTGCAAAGTACACCCTGGCTGATATCTTTATAGGTGGAAAAAACCAGAAGCAGCATGGGTTAAACTATTAAAAATGGATCAGTAGTGAAACTGACGCCCTAAAAATACCTTTGGAGGTGGAGGATCAGAAAGAGTATGGGTTTAATAATAAAAGGGTATGAATGCACATAGGGAGGGAATAATACAGGCTGAAAAGAGGAAGTTTAAATAAAAAATGTGGCTAACACTGATCTTTAAATAGAGGACAGATTCTTTTGGAGAGGGGGGACATTCTGAAATTCAAGAGCTGAAAGTGGAGAGCATAGGAATACAAGACATTGAGATTAGAAAGGGCTTGAACACTTTACTGAAATAAATTTACTGTTCCGTTGAAACTTGTCTACTCTTTGTTGGTTCTTCTGGAATTCCTGGGTTCAATTTCAAGCACATTTGAGTTTGTTTGAGTCTGCCTGGGTATTTGCTGTGGTTGTTATTTCACGCTTCATTCCGGGCTGTGTTTGAGTGCGTTTCTGGGTTGAACTGGTTGTATGTGTTGCTGTTTGAACTCTAAATTGTTGTTACACTTGCTATTGCTGACCTCTCCTTTATTCTATTTTAATTCAACTTCAGGTACACACTTGAGCCTGTTTTGATGTAATTTCTCTCGTGAAATGGAAAATGCAATTGATACCTGATACTTGCTGAAGCTTTTACTGTTTTGTCAATTCATTTTACTGCAGTTAGTTTAGGATTTTGTTTGATGAATTCATCACTCTAGCTTATTTTTGGTGGACTGGTTGGATTATCAATATGTAATGGACCGATTGAACTATCAGAGTAGTAATTATTCATTAGCCATATTAGTTGGTTTCGTTTCATATAGTGTAATTTTGAAAATTAGAAGCTAACTGGAATAGGAAAATGATTTTGGAATTCCCGATCCTGATTTGTATTACTAACTGGAAATTGAGTTGAAATCAGTACTTAGGCTTTGTCTGTGTTAAGCCTGGGCAGGATAAACATTCTTAACAATAGCTTCAGTAGTTTAGTCTTAAAGTCTCGATCATTTGTGTTTGATAATGATAGTTTCTGAGTTGATTTGGGATGGATGTTCATATCACCATGTATTGATTAAAAATCAGGGATAAAAAACCGTTAAGGTGTAATGGTGTCAAAATACTCCAATCATTTCGAAAATGTTCTTAAGCCTTGTTAATTGATTAACTGTTAGAGGTTTAGTGATGTCAAAATTAACAATTGTTTTGGAATCGCATTAGGACTGATAAGTAGTTTGTTGGTAGTTTAAATTGATAATCATCACCATTTGGTCTTAAATACTTTAGTTGATCTATTAATGGTAATCCATGTTCAATTTGTATCACGTTTTGCTAGAAATAGTTCATCAGCTTTCTCTGAGTTCGTTTCACTGTGAATATTGTTTGAATCTTGACTCACGTTGGTTGGGACTGAAAGATTGGGCCAACGCTGGCCTGCTGAAAGTAGCCGGGCCCATTCCCCTTTTAATTTAATTGGTTTGAGGCTTCGAGTAGCATAATTGGAGGCTTGGGCCCAGGGATAACATCAGAGGCTCAAACCCAGGCAAATTCGAAGGCCACACTCACCTGTCGCCTGGACCAAATACAGAAGCCCAAAAATTACTGAAGATCCGAATCATGGAAAGCCCCAGATTTAAAATAGTAACTCTTAAATAATGCTAATTAATTAGGCCTTTTTCTTTTATTCTTAAAGATAAATTAAGTAGAAAATTATAGATTGTTTTAGGTTTATCTTTTAAATAACAAAACGAGATGAACCTCGCTAAACAAAACACATAAATTGCGGGACCCTCATTAAATATCTCTATTAAAATACTTAGAATTCGGGATGGGCTGTTTAGCGAATTTCACAGCCTTTCCCAAAAATAATACCGCGTTATTGCTTGAGGTGCGTATTTTAATAACATTACCTTCTTAAATTCGGGTATGCATTTATGTGACTCAAATCCAAATCCCAACAAAGTCAAAATGTATCGAAAACTACGGGTGCATTTATGTGGCGTGGTTTGAGACATGTTTTCATGACGTTGCAATTCTCTTTAAAAATAATAATAAATGCGGTTCAAAGCTAAAAAGCATATAAGTTGAAACATGTTTTAAAATCAAATAACTAAGCCAAATATGACAGTTGAGCGACCGTGCTAGAACCACATAATCCGGGAATGCCTAACACCTTCTCCTGGGTTAACAGAATTCCTTACTTGGATTTCTGGATCGCAGACTGTTAAATAGAGTCATTCTTTTTCTCGATTCAGGATTAAACCGGTGACTTGGGACACCATTAATATTCCAAGTGGCGACCCTGAATCTTAATAATTAAATCCCGTTTCGATTGTCCTTTAATTGAAAAAACTCCTTTATGCCCTTTCAGGGATGTAGTAGTAAAAAGGAGGTGTGTTAGTAGTGAGTGTTGTGTTCACATAGAGTAAATTGGACCTGGGGGCCTAGATCGTATTGTTCATTGCGAACGCGGAGGAGTGTCCGCGATTGCGTAGAGTAAGGAGCCTGGGCATTGCGTTCGCAGGCGATTTAATCTGATCGCATAGAGTGAATTTTATGAGTTAGATTTTTGTGCTTCGCGATCGCGAGGAATTTTTCGTGATCGCATAGAAGGAAGTGAGGCCTGGGTAGAATGTTTTTACATTTGACTTGTTCGCGAATGTGGGTCTATTTTCATCCATAGCTGCTCATTTTGAGAGATTTTTAAAGGAGATTGAAGAGGGTTTCAAGGAAAAACGTTTGGAGGTAAGATTTTGAACTCAATACTCGATTCTTATGTAAATTCCACATAGGAAATCATGAAATTTTAGCCTAAAATTGAAGAACTAGATCTTGAAATTGGAGATCTAAAATTTGGGAATTTAAGGGCCATTTGTGGGTAGATTTTGATGTTCTTGGTATGTATGAACTCGTGGGAGGACGAGGAATCCAATGATGTAAAAATTTATGAGTTTCGAGAAGTGGGTACGGACTCGGGTTTTGCTAATTTTGGAATTTTTGGTATTTTTCAATTGTTTTCGCTTGGGCTTTGTTCCCTTAGAATATTGTGACGTGTTCGTTCTGATTTTGGATTAGATTCGACGTGCGTGGTGGCCAACTCAAGGGGCAAAGGCATCGTGCACTAGAGATTTAGCAAGTTCGAGGTGAGTAATGATTGTAAATGATGTTCTGAGGGTTTGAAACCCCGGATTGCACATCGTAGTGCTATATTGAGGTGACTTACATGCTGGATAGCGAGCATGGGGTAGAGCACGTTGGGGATTGTGACTTAGTCCATCCCGATTGATGATTTTACCGCGTGTTTGATTGAAAACTATTTGTTATCATCATTGTTTGAGTTGAATGCCACATTTGGGCCGAGTGCCAACTATGTGAACCCTTCGGGGCTTTTTATGGATATTTTTTCACTGTTGTGACTTTATACTTGAACTCAGTCATGTTATTTTTCACTATTTTCAAAACTCAGCCAAGTTTACTTTGCTTTAATACTTGAAATGATATTTCAAACAATATTTTAGGCTAAGCATTATGTTTTACTGTTGCCCGAGTGGCTTACGTGATTTTTGACTGAGTAAGGCCGAGGGCCTAGTTGTGAGAAAACACTGATACTGATTTGAGGTCGAGTACCTGAGATATGTACGCCACGAGGTGGATTGTTGATATTGTTTATGAGGCCGAGGGCCTGAGATATATATACGCCACGGGGTGGCTTGACTGATATGAGGCCGAGGGCCTAGATTTGATGCCACGAGATGGCTTGATATTGCGCTTGAGCCGTAAGGGGCTCCTCCCAGAGTCTGCACAACCCCAGTAGGCGTGGGTATCCATTATGATGTGAGATATAGCCCGAGGGGCTGGTACTGTTCTGAGATTGTGCTCGAGGGGCAAACCTTTATGTGTTTATCTACTTAATTGCCTGTCATTTACCTGTTGATTGTGTATTTGTGCCAAAGGGCGAACCGTTCTGTCATTACCTGTTGATTGTGTATTTGTGCCTGAGAGGCGGATTTCTGTGCTTATCTGCACTCATTGTTTTGCATTCATTTGCATAACTGTTGAAAAGTCATTTTCAAAAGAAGTTTGAACTGAACTAAGATGTTTTTAAGAGATTTCACAACTTCACTGTTTTTCTTATATGGTTTTATACTGTTTCTATACAACACGTTGATATGTTTTACGTGATTTCTTACCGCTCAGTTATTATTTACCTTTATTACTCACTGAGTCAGAGTACTCACTTTATTCCCGGCATCTTGAGTGTAGATTCAGGTATTTTCTGAGCTTGGTGGCAGTTTCATTGGAGTTATCAAGGTAGTCGCTTGGCGATCGCAGCTCTGCTTTCTTCCTCTGTATTCCTCCTTATGTATTCTTGTCGTAGATGCTCATGACTAGTGACATCTCGATGTCGGGCTGTATTTATTTTCGCAATGTTCATTTAAACTCATGTTATGCAATATCTGATTAATTGAAATGACAATAAATTGACTCATTTAAATTAATGAATTGGATTGGGAATTGTGTTGACTGACCTTATTTTCACAAGAGGCACCATCACGATCGGGTCCGATTTGGGATCGTGACAATAGTTAACTATTTTGCCAATTAAAAACTCAAGAAGTGCATTAGAATCGTGCTAAGAAAGCTACTCTTAAACTTTCATTTTTCCTAAAATAATTGCCACCAATTTTTTTTTTTGCACACGCAAAACACGTTATTAATTTATCTAAAACCAGAACAAGAAAAAAAAAGGAGAAGAAAAGTTCGGTATTAGGTTTTTGTAGTCAAAGGGTGCAAATTTCTATAGTAATCAGACTCTTCTCTGCTAATTTCGTAGAAAATAAGTGGAATTTATTTATTTATTTTTAATGTTTAATAAATAAGTAGAAAATATTGTGTCAAAAGTAATTTTTTTAATGTCAAGTGAATATCATCTAAAATCTAAAAGCCTATAAGCCCCTTCGCCATCTCCCAGTTATTGTAGCAATCAGACGATTGGAAGATTATTTAATTATATTTTTTTGACTTAAAACTCTAAAGTGTATGGCTATACCAATAACAGAAAGGGCCAGCATATTGTCAAGTGCTTTCGTAAATTGCAGAACAGGCACTGAGGCAGACATAAACCCCCCCCTCCCAATCTTCATGAGATAAAAAAATTGCTAATCAAAGACAAATTAAACTTTTAGGAAATAATAGGGGGTTATCCCTTTGAAAGATGTAAAGTACTTGTATACGGGTGAAACTGAGTCCTTTGGACACCTTTGTTTTCGATGAAATAAATGGAGCAGAGACGTGACAGTATGAAATCGGGATCAGGAAAAAGAGCCCCTCGAGTCGGGGTTGGGGCAAAACACATGCCCTCGAAAGAATCCGGTCCACATTCCCTGATTCTGATTCGAATCTCAAAACTTCTGAGAGCATTACTAGATAATCAAGCACGAATAACAAAGGCCCGTGATATCCGTGCCCAGCCGGATGTCACGGCATGAATCTCGGCCCATATTGGTAGTAAATAAGTGATTAGAAAATGGAAGATTTTTACCTTTTATGAAATTGTATTTAGGGTACTCCCCAACTATATAAAGGGGAGTCTAACTATTCATTAGACACTTCTTGTAACACGCATATCAAGGCAATATACTATTATTTTTCTCTATTCTTACTTTTATTCATCAAATTCTCCATTACTGTGAGCCCGAGACCGAGGACAAGCACCTCATTAAGCTATTATCGAGTTCGGGATCACTCCCACTATTGGTTTGGCAATTTATTATGTCTTTTATTCATTTAATCTAATGCTATTAATTGTTTGTATTTAATTAATCTAGATATCCTTAAAACCACTTATAAATTTAATTGTTATCCATTTTTTAGGTAGACAGTTTGGCGCCCACCATAGGGCTAGGGATAATAGTGAAAATTTTATACAAATCTCCACAACATACTCTGCTTTACCCTTGTTCTTTGAGATTTTAATTTCAGGTAAATTTATGAACCTCAAACTCTCAATCTGCTCACTTGAACGTTGATACTGAGTTTGGCCACCATGGCGAGAACAACAATATAGTTCCAGCAACGAAGTTACCCCTATTGACTCCAATGGAGCCCCGATCGCAAACCTAATTGACGCCAACTCCCATGTGGCCATCGATGCTAACTTGCCCATCGACCCAGAAAATAACATTTGTGGAGGAGCCAGGTCGGTAGCCAGGGGTACACATGATGGTGAATGTGATGAGATCAATGTGCGTGTGATTTTCGAAATGTTACAAACTCAATAGGTAACAATAGCGCAGTTACAGAATGAAATCCATGCTCCCAGCAGAGTTGAGCCCGAACATACCGGGAGAACATCCGAAGAAATGGAAGAACCTCAGAAAGGCTGAGTTGAGCTGAAGCCGGGGCCAGCCCCGAAATAATAAAATGCTCGAGGAACTGACGAAGCGGGTGTAATCGGTGGAAAAGAAGATTGAAGCCAACGAAAAAAAGTGGAGACCTATATTTCCATGGTTGATTAGATCCCAGGAGTAACCCTGATATTGAAAGGCTTGGTTCTAAGAAATTTGTCCAAAATCCTTTCCCTCCTAGCGTAGCCCCGAAACTAATCCACAAGAAGTTTTGTATGCCCGAAATTTTGAAGTATAATGGAACAACTTATCCAAACAAACACGTGACCTCATACACGTGTAACATCATAGTAAAGCAAAGGGATAACGAGATGCTCAGGGAATTTGTGTCGAGGTTTCAAATGGAACGGTTGGATCTGCCCCTGATCGCGGACGATTGGGCCGTTCAGGCATTTACCCAAGGACTTAACCTCCGAAGCTCATGGGCTTCGCAGTAGTTGAAACAAAACTTGGTAGAATATCCGACAGTAACTTGGGTCGACATCCATAATAGGTACCAATCAATATTTAAAGTCAAAGATGATCAGCTCGGGACCCCTTCCGGGTCCGTGTATCCCATCAGAATTAGTGATAGATCCAAAAGAGTCGTCGATCATGAACCATGATCGAACATATATCGATATCAAACCTATAACAGAGATCGAAGGAGTAACGGGCTCGGACGCTATCCTGCTAGGATTGAAAAAAGGAACGATCGAGGCCTCAATAGTCGAGGACTCATGAGTAGGAACGGTTTTAAGCCATTGATGAAATGGGGAATGGACATTGTTGGTCCCCTTCCATAGGCACCCGCTAAGGCTCAATTTATACTATTTATGATGGACTATTTTTCTAAATGGGTTGAAGCTCAAGCATTCGAGATAGTACGAGAAAAGAAAGTTATTGATTTTTTTTGGCACCACATAATATGCCGGTTTAGGATACTTGTCGAGATCGTGGGTGATAACGGGAAGCAGTTCATCAGCAACAAGGTAAGCAAATTTTTCGAGGATTATAAGATCAAAAGGATCTTGTCCATACCTTATCACCCTAGTTGGAATAGACATGCGGAGTCTGCAAACAAGACTATACTCCAAAACCTTAAGAAAAGGTTGACCGAAACCAAAGGAAAATGGAAGGAGATTTTGCCTGAGGTCTTGTGGGTGTACCGTACAACTTCAAAATCCAGTACCAGGGCCACTCCATTTTCGTTGGTCTACGGTGCTAGAGCATTAATATCGATCGATGTAGGAGAACTGAGTCTCAGGTTCCAATATACGATCGAAGAGTCAAACAATGAGGCCATGAATACGAACTTAGAACTATTGGATGCGAGGTGCGAGGCCGACCTTGTTTGATTGGATGCCCAAACATAGTGGATAGAGAAATATTACAACCAAAGGGCCAATCTCCGACACTTCAATATTGGTGACTTGGTGTTAAGAAAGGTGACACCGAACACCCAGTACACAAACGAAGGGAAGCTAAGAACGAATTGGGAAGGTCCATATCGAGTCATTGGGATTACCGGTAAAGGTTCGTACAAACTCAAAGCAGGGAGCAGTACACAATTGGAACATGATCCACGTAAAATGATACTACTGCTAAGGTACGACCTCATTCATTTTGTTAATGTATTGCGAATTGGTCTAACACTTGCAGGCAACAACCAAAGTAGGATGTAGTTGTTAGGTCTGAAAGCACGTTGCAGTCTTTCTCCCTTGAACCGATTTTTTCCCAAATGGGTTTTTCGACAAGGTTTTTAACGAGGCAACAATGGATTATGTTAAATTAAAATTGAAGACCAATTTTAAATCAGAGTCAATGGTCACATCAACAGTATCCGAGCCCTCTAGAAAATCGACCTTGAAAATTGGGGGCTATCACCATCGGGTTAAGATTTCTAGCAAGGAAAGAAACTTTGTACTCAAACAGTCTGGGCTCGGTGGATAGGAATTATTGTAAAGATCAAACAAACAAATGAATTGTGCTCGTATAGATCTCCTAAGCCATAATATGAAGCTTACAATCTTGTATATTACGCATAATAATGAAAGAAAGTTTCTACCTTGCTGATACACATCTTGCTCTTTAAGTGTATTACATTTTGTTTATTAAAAATATCAAAGCCCAAGGGCTGCCTCTATCAGAAACCAAAAGATTACCCCTACCCAGGGAAGCTCAGGTTACCGAACCTGTAATCGAACCCGAAAGTACGAAGCCTTTTAGGTAGTGCCTAAACTTTAAAGGCTATGGCTACCCCAAAAATCGCCTGAATCTAAAGGGCTACCCCAATTTAGAGACTGTCATCTAAGATATACTCGGATGACTCGGTCTATTAAAATCGGGAGGTACGAAGCCTATTCTGCAGTGCCTAAACTTAAAAGGCTACGACCACCCTAAAAACAATTTAGAGACGTTCGAAGCCCGTTATCAAAATAGAAGGCTTTCAAAAAAAGTCCAAACCCGTTCAAAGGTTACCCTCGGCAGAAACCTAGTCTTAAAACATCCAAACAAGTATCTTAGGGGAAAGCTTCAGGTCACTCCGATCCCCCATAAGTTTCGAGCAAAGATTTCTCCGCGGATAAGTCTTATTTTGACCTCCAAAAAATGACTTATTACCATGTTTGATTCTGTGCTAAGGCATTTAAAATTTTTGCAATCATGAAAGGATGCTAAAAGACAAAACTTGAAAATTGCCGAAAGGGAAAAAGACTTTAATACATTCCGGAACGTCTTTACAAAGGCCAATGAAAATGACCTCAACAAAATAAATATACAAGATACAAAAACAAAACCTAAGCCATCTCTACCTAGACTTCACCAGAATCTGACCCATCACCAGCACCCTCCGGCCTTAGTATTCTTTAGAGCCCTCGTAGCCCTCTTCAGCTTCGGGATCAGCTAGCTTCTTGGCCTCGACCTCAGGTTTTTTTGCCTCCTCGATCTCGGGTGATAGGTCGAAGCCTCGGGCATGGATATTTTCGAGGGTTTCCCTTCGAGATAACTGCTTCACATACTCGACAGTGGTTTTTATGTGGGCCTCAACTGCCTCTATATCGGTCCTATACTGGGCCACCATTTATTCAACATCGGTAGAGGTTGTGCACATCTGATATGTTATAGCTTCACACTCACTGCCGAGGGCATCCTACACTGCCAGGGACGAGTTTAGTTGAGCTCGGAGTTCATAATTTAGGTAAGACCGCTTATTGGCTTTCACTTTCGCCACCCAGAGTTAAACTTTCGCCTATGCCAGCTGAGTCCGAATGGTTTCCTTCTCCGAGACCAACCGATCCACTTTGATCTTCCAACCATCAGCCATGGCTTGGACCTCGTTCATTTCTACTCGGAGTTGGTCTATCCGATCGATCTTATACTGGACCTGCGAGGTTTGGTCATCACCATATTTTTCCCTTTTCCGCACTTTCGAGGCCTTGAAAACCTTATTTTTAGTTGCCTCAATTTGCGTGCGTATTCCGGGCGCGAAGCCGGAAAGTTTTTATGTTAAAATATGTGAATTCTGTGAAAACTTTGAAGAATTTTGATATTAATATTGATATAGTTGACTTTGGTCAACATTTTGGGTAAACGGACCCGGACCC
>MU687281.1:59142-71764 GCA_026770625.1 Nicotiana glauca
TGGGATCGTGTGGCACGCCGACCACTTATGAATTATATTATGGGATCGTGTGGCACGCCGACCACTTATGAAATATATTATGGGATCGTATGGCATGCCGGCCACTTATGAATTATATTATGGGATCGTGTTGCACGCCGACCACTTATGAATTATATTATGGGATCGTGTGGCATGCCGACCACAACTTATATTGATTATTGTTATTAGCCTGAGATGCCGGTGACATTGTGCACGGAGAAACGGGAGCGAGTGGTACGCCTACCACGTAATATATGGAAAGGGATCGTGTGGCGCGCCGTCCACTTATATACTACATTACGGGATCGTGTGGCGCGCCGTCCACTTATGTTATACATTATGGGATCGTGTGGCGCGCCGTCCACTGTAAACATATGCATCATGAAACCCGGAGTAGATCTGCTGTTGTTTTTAATGTTCCATTTTCATCAAATACTCCCCAATAGCATGTCCCCTCCCAGCTTCACTTTGTATTATTTTATTACTGTTTTCTCGCACTTGTATATTATATTTGCACAGGTTAATTGTGGTAGGTCCTGTCTAGCCTCGTCACTACTTCGCCGGGGTTAGGCCAGACACTTACTAGCACATGGGGTCGGTTGTGCTGATGCTACACTTCTGTGCCTTTTTGTGCACAGATCAGGAGGCAACTTATGGACCGCCGCAATATTTCTAGACCGGGAGCCGACCTTCAGTTCAGAGACTCTCAGGTAGCTTAGCTGACATTCGCGGGCTCAGAGTCTCATCTATGATATTTCAGTTCGTTTATTTGTATCGAGACAAATTCTTTTGTATTTTCTTTCAGACTGATATTTTTAGTAGTCCTTAGTAGTCCGTGAGTAGTGACACCAGATACTGGGTAGAGGTGTATTTTGAAACTTCCGCATTTTTATATCGATTTGTTAAAACTAAAGTCTTCCGCACTTATTTAATTATTATTAGAATAATATGTTATTGAGGGTGGATAAAGAAATGTTGTATTGTTTGGCTGGCCTAGCTACGTTAGTAGGCACCATCATGATGCCGATGGTAGGATAGGGATAAATCCGGGTCGTGACAATGCTGCTCACTAAGAAGCTTGTACATGTCCCTTTTCTAGGCAAACCCCTTAACCTCGAGTTCGAGTTTGTTGACGACTGCCCGGTATCGGAGGAAGCTCTCGTGGTGGAGTAAAGAGGCTTACAAAAGGATGAACAAAAAACATTAGAAGTGTAAAGACCTAAGTAAAGGCTGGAAGGGTCACAATTATTCCTTACCCGATTCAGCGCTTGCTGTGCCTCATTGAAAAGGCACGACACATCCACTTCATTCATCTTCTCCTGGTCCTCCTCGGTTACCAAGCATCGAAGGTAGTTCACCACTCCCACGGGAGTTGAAAAGACATGGGCATCTTCCAAAATGGTGATAATTATAGACCTCTTGCGGCTGGGATCCGTACTTGGGGCGGGGAACTAGTTGATCAACTTTGGGCACAAATTTAGCCCACTGGTTTCTGAAGACGGATGCTTCCTCGGCACCTCCAGGTCACCCAACTGGGTAAAGTCTTCCAAAACGGCTGAGTCCACACCCTCGAAAAGGAACAAAGGGGATCGTCCACACCATGAGCCCTTTCGTTGGATCTCTCCTTCATCATTCGATCCTCATCGAGCATATACTCGGTGTACGAGGGCGACCCCAAAATCTCTATTATACCGGGAAAAGCAGAGCCAACATCCCGAGGGGTCTTGGCCCTCGCCTCTATATCGGTCTCCCAAACCTAAGGGAGATCGACCTCTATTGTCTTCCCCTCGGCTGCTGCCTGCTCTTCGGGAGAGGTCGGCCCATGGGCCACAAAAATATCATCCTTCTCGGGCTCATCCCTAAGCCGAAGGAGCGAGTCCGAGTCCGAGTTTGGTGCTTGTGAATCAGAGCCTTTCTTTTTCCTACAGGCCACTCTCTTTTTTAGCTTCATTGCGGAGCTTGAAGAGCCGAGCCATTCTTTTTTCCCCCACTACAGCCCCGAGCTATCCCAAAGCGGAAGGGTCAAAGGGCTTAAGATCAGCGGTCTTAGGAAACCTGCAAAAAGAAAATAAAGGAAATGAGAATATGGTGCTAAAAAGGGAGCCTAATGTTAGTTTTTTGGGAGGGAGAACTTACCGTGAGAACAGCCCTCCTGTTGGCCCTTCAAAAGTTTGTGCCATGTGCGCTCAGAATAAGGCATGTGCGGACAAATTCCCTTGATCCATTTGAATCGAGGAATGGTAATTGGGACTCGAGCAACAACCGCACCACCACAAGTACTAGTGAAAAAAGAGGATAAATATAAAATTGACATTTAAAGGAAAGTTGTGGTTATGTGATGCATTCCACCTCTTACGGAATGACATGAACTTGGAGGGATCAAGTCTTTGGTCTTCACCCGAATGAAGTGTCCCTGCCAACTTCGATCCTGGTCATCATCGATGCTCGAGAATAGGTCTTTGCTAGCCCAATATCTGAGCTTTATTAGCCCCCCTCAGAAGATATAGGGAATGTATACGCAGAGTAGGTGATCGATGGTAAAGCGACGGGACAAAATATTAGAGGAGGATCATGATCCTCCACAGCGATGGATAAATCTAACGAGGCATGCTTCGTACCTCTTACAGAAGTCGAAAATAATCGGGTCTACCAGGCCCAGTGTAAAGGAATAATTATAAACACTTAGATACCCCTCCACATGGGCAGTAATGGTGTCTTCAGTCCTGGCAAATACTATGTCCTTGCCTACCTAGTTGTCGTCCTTTTGGACCTCGGGAATGACGTCTTTGGTGATTGAGCATATATATCTTGATGCCACCTCACCTTGGCCTTGCACTGATGAGGGCTTTTCAACTTTGAAGTCGTCAACAACCAAATAACCCCCAGGGACGAACATTTTCAAGAGAGGTTCGGGAAACGGTTCGTTGGTGGCCGCATCAGGAGGGGACCTCTCAAGGACGATCACATCGAGAGTGATTTCCTCGATTTTAGCGATCGGTTGTGAAGAAGAAGAAACTTGATGAGGAACAGATTTGGAAGTTTTAGCCAGTGTTATCTAGAAAAATGATTGAAAATTAGAAAGGAAGGTTGAAGGATAAAGAATCAAGTGCAATGATTTAGGTGGAAACTAGGTAAAAACTTGTAACTTACAAACAAAACCTGAATAACGGAGGTAAAAATATGAGGGATGAAGAAGGATAGTGATATCTTGAAAACTCGATGGTAGAAGCTTGGTCAAAAGGTAAAAAATAAACGAAGGAGGGAAGTTTACAAAGATTTTATGTCGTTACACATTCAGGGATGACCTGCCGATGGCTGACACGTGTTTGAAGTCGTAATGACATGACTGACGGGATTTTCAGATTCTTTGTTGTTTCTACCACGGCGTATTGAAGAAGGACTCGAAGTGCATATGTCATTTCTCGTCGTTTCAGTAAACCTAATATCCGAGAAATGAGGGGAATATCTATATACGGGTGAAATTGAGTCCATTAGACACCTCAGTTTTTGATAAACTAAACGGAGAAGAGACATGACAGTATGAAATCGGGATTAGGACAAAGAGACCCTCGAGTCGGGGTCTAGGCAAAACACATGCCCTCGAAAGAATCGGGGCCACATCCCCCGGGTCTGATTCGAATCTCAAAACTTTGGAGATCATTACTAGATAATCGAGCATGAATAACAAAAGGCTATGATATCCGTGCCCATCCGGATGTCACGGGATGAATCTCGGCCCGCATCGACAGTAAATTAGTGATTGGCAAAATGGAAGATTTTTACCTTTTATGAAATTGTATTAGGTTAAAAATCCCCTACTATATAAAAGGGACTCTAACTATTCATTAGACACTTATTGTAACACGCATATCAAGGCACTATACTGTTATTTTTCTCTGTTCTTACTTTTATTCATCAAATTCTCCATTATTTTGAGCCTGTGACTGAGGACATGCACCTCATTAAGCTATTACCGAGTCTGGGATCACTCCCACTATTGGTTTGGCAATTTATTACGGCTTTTATTCATTTAATCTAACGTTATTAATAGTTTGTATTGAACTAATCCTTATATCATTAAAATCACTTATAAATTCAATTGTTATCCGATTTTTAGGGTAAATAGAACTCGAAGTTAGTTGAAGAGTCTTATTAGTTTACACAAATACTTATTAAGAAAGACTTAGATCTAGGAACACTAATTTAAAGAGAAGACAGAATTAAATGAGAGGGCAATAATCTCCAAAAAAATTAGAAGCTTTAGTTAAAAATGAAGAAAGATGGAGAATGTTATAAATAGAATTGTATTTAAGGTGAATGTTTATATTTTAGAGAGATTCTAGGGTTTGTTACTTTGTAGCTAAGTAACTTGTCACCTATAAATGCAGGGGTTCTATTCCATTGTATATCATCCCAAATTAATAAGAATACTCTCTCTACTTTTCTCTGCAATACTCTTCTTCTTCTTCTTCTTCTTCTTCTTCTTCTTCTTCTTCTTCTTCTTCTTCTTCTTCTTCTTCTTCTTCTTTTATTATTTTATAATACGTTATCAACACGAGACTCTAACCAATGGAGTAGAAGCTTTAGGACACGTGCATAGTACTCAACTTGTACATAATATTGAGCATAATGATTGTCAATTGTTCGATATACTTCCTTCAGGATTATATTCTGGATTTAAGGTAAGTACTTTACTTTATTTTTCTCTTTTAAATTCTTGAAATTCTATAATTTGATTTTTAATATAAGAAAAGACATTAAACTTTGATTATAACTCTAATAGAGTTTGCAAGAAATTATAACCACCCGAAGTGGTAAAATTTTTATGGCTTGCCATGATCAAATTCATGTATGATTGTGGGCAAAAAGGTAAAAACATGTCTCATTGGATTTGTTTCATTCTTATTCCTTTAAGAGATTGTGGTAGCAATATGTAATATGTCTATAAGAAGACAAAATTATTATCGTGAAGGTATCAATGGATGTGGACGTGAAAATAGATGAAATAATAATAGTCATTACTGTTGTAATGAGAATAATAAGAATTCTCAAAATAATCTTTCACTCTGTGAAAGTAATGTTTGTCATCTATTTGACATGAAATTTCGCAAAGCACATATAGATGATTATGGTCCATTCATGATGTGAATGTGACAACATGTGATTTATGAATACATATTCATTCTTGGAAGAATATGAACATGCTAGTGGCAGTGAATATACCATACTCACCTCTAAAGGGAGGTTGAGATAAAATAAGAAAATAATTTCATTATTATGGCATGAATGGTCACTGATCACGTACATATTGTGATTATGCCAAAATAATATGGTAATGTGATTATTAAATGTCGCGACCCCAATTTTCCTCCGTAGGATACCATGTCGGCAACTAGTCTCTAAGACTAGGTAAGCCTAACACTTACTGAATTAATAGCAAAATTCAACCAACGATAGTTAAACATGAAATATAAATCTTTATACAAACTCACAATCCCAATACCGGGAGTACAAGTCATAAGCTCTACTGAATTTACTAGAAAGTCTCTAAGTACAAGTGTTCCGAAAAAAGAAATAAACTGTACAAAATAACTTCCAAATTGTACTCCAAGGCTTGCGAACGCCATGGCAAGTATACCTTGAAGTCTCCACAGCAGTAGTTGACCCGCTATCTAACAACCAACAAACTCTGAAGTTCCTGGATCTGCATAAAAATGTACAAAAGTATAGTATGAGTACACCACAGTTGGCACCTAGTAAGTATCAAGACTAACCTCGGTGGAGTAGTAACGAGATACAAGTCAAGACACCCACTAAATAAAATAACCTGTGCAGTTTAGTAGTATAATTCTAATAACGGAAAGCGAAAAAATCAGTAGATGGAAACAAGAACCTACAAGTGGCTTAAGCAGTAAAACAATAAGAACACCGTGAAGTATCATTTAATACCAAATAAGGAAGAACAAAGGACAATCAATTAATAAAGCGGAACTAACACAAGTCTCACAGCAAAATCACTTCGGGGTACCTCATATCACAGTCACAAGTTTCGGACCTCAACCTACCATCATCTGCTCACGACCCCCCGTGCTTGCATATCGAATCACAATCGCATGGACAATTCATGTGCCAAAATCACAATCCACCCGACATAGTCACAGGCTCAATAACAACATGAAATGGATAATACAAGAACACATGTGCATGATTAATAAATGACAGATTTCATACTATTGAACTAGTATAAGTGGCATGTTACGGTGTATGCTTGAGCGAGTGTACTACACCAGCCCAAGTCAATAAGTAATATTAATACATCAAACATCTCATTCAAACAACAAGAAAAGTCATGTAAGGTGTATGACAAATACCAGGAAAAACAAACCATCACACTAAAATTCCCAACACAATGTCTCAAACAATCACAGATCATCCCTGACATTGTCAACCTTATCTCTCTGATAGCCACCCGTATCACTCCTCCCTGACAATATAATTTGCCACCCTTATCTCTCATAGCCACCCTTATCACTCTGTAAAATAGCCACCCTTATCGCTCCACCCAAACAATAACACAACAACCACCCGTATCACTTCATACATTCAACAACAGTAAAATGCCACCCTTATGCCCCGCATGACAACAATAACGATGAAATGCCACCCTTATACTTCGCATAACAACAACCAAACCACACAGTGATTCATAAGTGCTATCATTACAAGAACACAACATAACAACTTGTATCACAATTGCTCGTAGGCCCCAACCTTTCCAAAGATTTAACGATATCAATATTTTCACAACACATAGCCCACGACTCAACCACACTGAATACAACATCAATAACAATAATAACATGAGAATACGACAAGTAAATCAGCTTAGGAACTTCAAAACCCAAGGAAATGTTAGATCGAGCTAACAAGGAAGACACAACAGGAAATAACGGTCTCAACAAGAATAACTCAACTAGGAAGTGATGATGTGTAACAATGATCCTACCAAAAAGTACAATTCAACGATAAGAGAGATAACATGAATTATGATTCAAAATAAGGATAAGTCAACAATGAAAAGGGTTATCAAAACTTTGTTTAAGGTGGAGCAATTACAGAAAGATAAAACAAATTCAATTAAGGGTAAGCAATTACGGAAAAGATAATAATAACTTCAATTAAGGTTAGACAATTACAAAAAGATAATAATAGCTTCAATTAAGGTTAGACAATTACGGAAAAGATAATCATAATTCAATTAAGGGCAAACAACTTCGGAAAGGATAGCATGGCAATAAAAGAGGCAACAACTTCAGTTAAGGCACATAAGAGTTTAATCGGCAGTAAGGGTAGTACATGAAGCAATTAATTCCAAATAAGACACGTAAGGGTAAATTTAGTAAATTAAGGATCTAACATGACAAAAAAAATTCATATCCAACGAAAAAAAGAACCTAAGAACCCTAAACGGTCAAATTTCCAAAAATAAGTTCGAGTACGCACTTGTCACCTCGCGTACACGGCCTTCACATAACACAATTAGCACCAAAGACTCAAGTCATAAGGGTTAGCCCCCCCTCCCCCCCACAAAAAAGTTAGGTAAAATACTTACCTCAAAGAAGTTAGACCGTTACTCTAAAATGACTTTCTCGAATAAAACTACCTTTGAACGACTCAAATCTAACTAAAATAACTTCATATTATTAATAAAATTCACAGGAAATAATTTCGGATAATAAAAATTCAATCTTTAACAAAAACTAAAAAGATAACTCCCAGGACCGCGCCTCGGAACCCGATAAAATTTACAAAACACAAACACTCATTCCAGAGTCCAACTATACCAAAATTATCAATTCGTCCTTTAGATCATCATTTTACATTTCGAAAGATTTTTACAAATTTTCCCCAAATTCCAACTCAATTCACTAGTTAAATGATAAAACAAAGATAAAATTATGAACTAAAATCAAATCCGAGTAAAGAACACGTACCCCAAAACAACTACGTGAAGAACACCTCAAAAATCACCAAAATCCGAAGTCTACAACTCAAAATATGAAGAAAATGGTCAAACTCTCGACTTATATAATTATGTCTAGAACTTCCACATTTGCAGACACACACGCGCTTTTGCTGGTGCGAGCCAATCCTCTGCATATGCGGCCTTCACTTACCAATATAGGGATCGCACCTGCGACCATACTTGCGAATCTACGATTACGCAGTAGCGTTTTCAACTCCGCAGAATCGGATATCACCTGAAGCCTCCAACGAGCATTTGCGATCCATCTTCCACAGATGCGTCCTCGCACCTGCGGTCCTCCAATCGCAGAAGCGATTCTACAGGGAGGCACCAATCTCGCAGAAGCAATCAAACACTTGCAAAAGCGTTCACGCACCTGTGCGCCAAAATTCGCAGGTGCAATGCACCAGAACCAGCAACCCAGAAATTTCCTAAGTCCAATATCCAAACCGTTAACCATCCAAAATCCACCCAAGGCCCACAAGACCTCGACCAAATATACCAACACATCCTAAAATACTGTACGAACGTAGTCGAGGCCTCAAATCATATCAAACAACGCCGAAATTATGAATTGCACCACGAATCGAACTTATGAATTTTTAAATCTTCCAACTTCCAGAACTCAGACCTAAACATAGCAAATCAATGCGGAATGACGTCAAATTTTGCATGCAATTTACGAATGACATAATGGAGCTAATCCAAATCTCGAAATTGTATTTCGACCCTGATATCACTAAGGTCAACTTCCGATCAAATCACTCAACCTTTCAAAACTTCAACTTTCTAATTTTTCGCAAAAATGCTTCAAATTAACCTACGGACCTCTAAATCCAAATCCGGATGCACACCTAAGTATGAAATCACCATAAGTAGCTATTGAAATTATCAAAATGCAATTTCGGAGTCTTCTACACAAAAGTCAACAATCCATTTAACTCTTACCGCTTAATCTTCTAAAACATGAATCCTTCTTCCAAATTGATCCAGAATCATCTGAAAATCAAACTTGAACGCACATGCAAGTCATGACATATAATACAAAATTTTTCGAGACCTTAAGCCGTCGAACGGGATGTTAATTCTCAAAATAACCGGTCGAGTCATTACATTAAAGGACAATAGCAATGCAAGAAACAAATCTTGCATATAATTTTGACCATGACCATAATGATATAACTTTCCCTTTGAGAGAGATATTCACCATATGGATATTAATGAATATATGATAGTATAAAATTAATTGAGAGCTCTAGAATAGCTAATTATTACTATTTTGGAGAAATAAAATTGATTATCAATAAGATATTGTGTCGTAGTAAGTCTCAAAGAAACTTATTGAGTTTCTAAGGTATTCACGAAAACGGTTGGTTATATTGTTACTATAAATAAAGAAAAGATTTAATATCTTCCATTACTAAAACTTCTAGAGGGGTAATATGTATGTGAAAGCTACCCGCTTATCTCCAGTTTGTACTACATGAATAAAAGAATGCCACAATAAAATAAAAGTTTATTGATATAAAAATCCATATCATTATACACTTGGAGTTTATTGATAATTGCACACTCATGGTGTAAACTAAAAATTTATCATATTGATAATTGCACACTCATGGCATGATTAATTTAGCCATATTACTTTAAGTATGGTGTGTAAAATAAAAAAAAAATTCATATGGGTAAATATTGAAGAACTAGAAAGTTCTTTACAAATTATCTTATATTGTTTGTTCTCATTAACTAATAGACCAACTAAAATTGGGATTGAATCCCATGAATGTTAGAAAATATCAAAGGTGAATATGTTCTCATTCACCTGCCATGTATACCACATAAGATGCATCTATGAGATGGTTACATGTGTGATTATTATTAACCCGCGACCTGGCATTTGCGAGGTGACTTGCTCAATAATTTAATTTCGAGCATACTTTTTGTATTTTCTATTCAAGATAGTTCATCTTGATAAGTTGGGTTACATCACAACTGATTTAGTAAAATAATTTATTGAGTGCCTCTACTTAATAGCTAAACTATTATTTATGAGAATAAAGTTATTTGTATCAGTGATACACATTATATATGAAAGTATATTACATTCTCCCCCCACAAGTGGTTTAGAGTCAGGAACCAAATAATTCTATATTATTATTATTGTTATTATTATTATTATTATTGTTATTATTATTATTATTATTATTATTATTATTATTATTATTATTATTATTATTATTATTATTAATAATGTGCGATATATATTTTTATTAACACCACAACGTACAAAGGTGGATTTTCAAAGTTGAGGAAGTAAGTTAGTTTTTCTAACATGAGGGGAAGATAGGTTAAACAATTGAGAAAAAGTTACGTTGAATGAATTATCATTTGTACATCTAAATACTCGAGTAAAATAATATGAACTTGAAGTTCGTAAAAAGATAATTCATGCAATATATTGTAAAGCATTCCAGACGGATTTGGTGACCCAAATAAAGTAACTATATTCTCACTACAAATGCTTCTATTAGAATAAGTCCTAGAAGTAAAAAGCCTATGGTACGCTTAAAGTGCATAGACAAATCGGATTAAGTAAAGTTCTTGATAAAGACGATGAGAAAATGATTATAATAATGAGGTAAGTGATCTAGAAGATCCCATGACATAACACTTCACAAAGTCTCAAGAGAAATTCAGGTACATGAAAATATGAATGAAGAGATCTCTATGTTATGTCTTTATGAAAAAAGGAGTTTGGAACCGATATAAAATGTTCGTAGACTACATATACGATAACGTTAAATATATATGAGGATCTTAAATCTGAAGAAACAATTCAAGTAGAATTGGTCTTATATGAAAGACATGTGGTTTTAGGCCTGCAGTTCAAACACTTGAAAGTATAAAGTCAATGGTATGTGCAATCATGTTTTTCAATCTTATATGTCTAGCATGACATGAAAATTTGATATGTATCTAAAGTCTATTTATATGGTGTATATGACTTAACTTATGACAATTCCTGAAAGATTTAAATCGCTCAGAGCATATACAATTCTTGATCCTGATCTACCACATCCTAAGTGCAATTTGCATATATATGTATCTTGCTATAACTATAAGAATGATAATATGATGGATAGAACCTTTCTGGAGATATTGAAAAGGCTATTCCACGATATTATATGAAGGCATTACATATTTGTACAAGTATGATGATTTCAAGATGAAATATAGTCATTCAAGTGATAATATAACTGAGTTGTTCACCAAATCTCTATCGATGTCAACCTTCAAGAAGCTAGTATACAAGATTGGGATGCGGAGGATCAAGGATGTGAATTGATGCTCTCATCAGGGGAAGTTAATACACGTTGTACTCTTTTTTCCTTACAAGGTTTTGTCCCACTAGGTTTTTCTTGCAAGGTTTTTAACGAGGCAACCAAAAAATGTATTATTAAACTTGTGTACTCTTTTTTCTTTACTAGAATTTTTTTTTTCATTGGGTTTTATTTTAGTTAAGGTTTTAATGAGGTACAATATCTATTGAATAGACATTCAAGAAGGAGTGTTATAAATAAAATTGTATTTAAGGTGAATGTCTATATTTTAGAGAGATTCTAGGGTTTGTTACTTTGTGGCCAAGTCATTTTTTTCCTATAAATAGAGGATTCTATTCCATTGTAAATTATCCCAAATTAAAAAAAAAATTCTCTCTACTTTTCTCTATAATACTCTTCTTCTTCTTTTATCTTTTCATAACAAGAGGCAAATAGTAAGAAAGAAATCTCTAAGAAAATTACAAAAGAAAAACATATAAGCTTAAAGGCGTGTTTGGTATGAAGGAAAATATTTTTCAATTTTCCCATGTTTGGGTGGCTTAAATGTTTTGGAAAATATTTTCCTTATGAACTCATTTTTATCCAACTGGAGGAAAATATTTTCCTTGTCAAGAGAAGAGAAAATATTTTTCAAAACTCCTTGCCAATCTTCCCCACCCTATTCCCCACCTCACCAACCCATGCCACACCCCACATACCCACCAACCCACTCAAACTTACCCCATGCCAACCCACCCTACCCCTCTCTCCAAAGAGGATTGTTTTCTCAAATTTCATTTTTTTTTCCGTCACCACTCACCCTATTATCCCCTTCTCCCCTACCCCGCCCCGTACAATTTTTTTTTGTTGTAATTTTCTAATTTCTGTTTTTTAATTTTTCTGCACCACCACCCCTACCCCTATTGTCCCCCCCTCCCCCCTCCCCCCTCAAGAAAAAAAAAATATTTTTTTAATATATTTTTTGTTCTAGTTTTTTCATCTTTCATTTTACAGTTCGAAATTTTACAAGTTCTAAAATTATGAGTTCAGATGCTTATGTGTTTGGATGTTTATAAGTTTAGAAATTATAAAGTTTACGGGTTCAAAAGTTCGTGGTTTCGAAAGTTTAGCGGTTCGAAAGTTTATGAAATTTGTGGGTTCGGACGCTTGTTGGTTCGAAAATTTATGGCTTCATGTTATTGTATCTAAATTATATATGAATACTATTGAGAAGTTATATTCCTTAATTTGCGTA
>MU687281.1:73761-84106 GCA_026770625.1 Nicotiana glauca
TAAAGGTTGTAATTCAAATAAACTTCACATCAATACTAATGTTAACTAAGAAAATTCAATTCAACACTAGAAATGGCAATAGTGTGGATATCTATTTTTTAGTTTTGTATTGTTTATATTGAAAATGCATAATTTAGTTTATCTTTTTCTTTAGTGCTTAGTTGTGTAACTAATATACTTATAGTTGTACTTATTTAAGCATGACTTATATAGTACTTTTAGATTATGTTAATATTTATTATGGCTTATTACTTAGTAATATTTCTTTATGGATTTAGTCTTTTTGTTTTTGAATATTTTAGTACAATGTTATGACGCATCTCATATTATTGTATTATTTTCTTGAAAATTACATTATATAGTTATATACTTGTAGGATTAGAGAAGTATGTGGAGCACAAGTTATATATTTGTGCTATGAAGACTTATCGGAAAAAAAATAACTCGAAAACCCGAGAAAATCTGAAAACCTCGAGAAAATCCGAGATTGAAAAACCCGATTTCGTTGGTTTGGTTTGGTTTATAGATTTAAAAATCCGACACTATTAGTTTGGTTTGGTTTGTAATTGAAAAATCCAAACCAACTCGACCTATGTACACCCCTATATAAAAGTATTAAATCATAAAATAAGCCGATGGATGTTCACACTAGTGGTCTCACATAGAATCTTTCAGCCTCTTATGATGACCAGTTAAGCTACAGAGCACTTAATTATAAGTGGTGTCACTTCATTCTTTTTATTGTTTTGGAGTAAGGTAGATCCACTTTTAACGGTAAAATTATTTTTGTGTGACATGTAAGTTTCGACTTTGAGTCAGGGGAGCAACCACTAACGCTTGCGTTACGGTAAATTATCTATATTATACTTTTTGGAGGTGCGTCCCTTCTTCGCATTCTACATGAATGCAAAATACTTTATGTATCATACTGCTTCGATTATTGACACTTTAGAGCATTTCACTTAGTGTGAAATAGTAGAGACATGATGTTTTATTTTCTCTGCGATGATGTAATGTAATGACATTAGATTTCTCCCTTTTTGGTGCTTTTTGGAACCAACAAAAAGAAAAAGATAGTGAAGCGAAGTTTAATATTTTGTTTCATATCTTGCCCTTAGAAAATCTCTTTCATGTTCGATGGTCCATGACACAGTATAGTTATTGATTGTGACGTACAAGTTGCAATATTGGGTCACTTTCAATAAGAGGCGTCCATTAAATAAAATTATTTGATATTCTGTTGTTAAGAATTTTTACTTTAATTTACGTATGAATTATGCTAGAGAGTAAGTGAAAAACTATATAACTGTTTCCCTGATTGAAAAAATGTTACTCCCTTCATTTTCTTTTACTAGTTCCTTACACTGAAACTAATAACTATTCCTTTTTACTTATTCATTTTAGCAAATTATATAAAGAATAATTGAAAGTAAATATTTTTAAGGGGTAATATACTTGTTAGGATCGAAAAATCAGGTGTCATGCGAAAGCTAAAAAAATAAATTTTGAACAATGATAAATCATACGACAAAGGAGAAATCTACCAAAAGATACATAAACATTTAACGTGGTTCGTTCAACTGACCTACGTCCACGGCAAAGACGAGCAATCCACTATAATAAAAGAAACAAAATATCGAGAGAATAACCTCACGAAGAGGCAAACACAAGTAACACACTAACACTTGTCCCATAAAGTTCTCCCCCTAAACACGACTCTCAAACTCCATATGACTATATTGTAGATGCTCCTGAATGAGAAGGATGAAACTTCAATTTATAGAACTCCAAACCTTTTCCTACAAAAAAAAAAGATTAGCCAAACATGGAAGAATTATAATTTCCTTCTACAAAAAGGAAAACCCAATTACGGTAAATATTTTATCTTTTCCTTCAAAAGATAGGAAAATCAAATATGGTCAGAAAATCAGGACAACACCTAACAATTCTCCCCCTTGGCCTGAATTTTCTGACGAAATAAACTTGATCCACCTTCTTCACATAGCCTTCAACAGGTCGCATCTCCAAATCTCCACCGCAAAGTTTGTCTCAACGTGCGTAGCACTCCGATCAAATTTCTCAGACAAAAATTATGATTATCGACAAATATGTTGTGGCTAGAACTGAACCCGCCAAGATGAACTTGTCTAGATCCTCGCTTTGAAACCGGCTCTGATACCATTTGTTAGGACCGAAAAATTACGGTTCGTCCTCACAATCAGATATCTTCGTTACAGAAGACCGGGGGAGAAATAGAACAAGAGGCTCAAGGAATAGAGGTAAAAGTAGAAGTAAGTAAAGGTCCAAATACTATAATATTACATGCAACTACTATGGCAAGAAATGACACATAAAAAGGTTTTGCCGCAAGTTGAATCAAGACACTGCAGAAGGAAAGAAAGCTGAAAATAACGAGAATAATGTTGCTGCTATTGTTCGAGATGACCTTCTTTTTGCTTATGATGAAAACGTAATCAATTTGATATCCCATGAGACGAGCTGGATAGTAGATTCTTGAGCTACCTCACTTGTCACACTAAGAAAAGATTTTTTCTCATCTTATACTCATATTGATTCTAGAGTGTTAAAGATGGGCAATGCCGTGAAGTTAAGGTGTTTGGTGTTGGATAAAATATTTATCATATGGGGTTTGAGAGTCATGCGAAAGCTAGTAGAGAAAACCTTCAACAATGATAAATCAAATAATAAAAAAAATCTACCAAAAAGACACAAATATTTAACGTGGTTCGGTCAATTTGACTTATATCCACAAGCGGAGATGAAAAACTATATAAAAAAAGAGAGTACAAAATATCGTGAGAACAACCTCACGAAGAAGCAAACACAAGTTACACACTAACACTTGTCCCGTAAAGTTCTCCCTCTAAACTAGACTCTCAAGCCTCCTATAGCTACATTGTGGATGCTACTGAATGAGAAGGACGAATCTTCAATTTATAGAACTCTAAACCTTTTCCTACAAGAAAAAGGACTAGCCAAATATGTAAGAACTATATTTTCATTCTAGGAAAAGAAAAACCCAATTATGGTAAATATGTTTCCCTTTCCTTCAACAGAGAGGAAAACCAAATATGGTAAGAAAATCTGGACAAACACTTAACAATTCTCCCACTTGGCCTGAATTTTCTGATAAAATAAATTTGATCCACCTTCTTCTCATAGCCTTCAACACGTCGCGTCTCCAAATCTACACCACAAAGTTTGTCTCAACGTGTGTAGCACATCGGTCAAATTTCTCATACACAAATCATGATTATCGTCAAATATATTGCAGTTAGAACTGATTCCACTAAGATGAACATGTCTTGGACCTTGCTCTGATACCACTTGTTAGGACCAAAAAATTAGGTGTCATGCGGAAGCTAGCAAAGCAAACCTTAAACAATGATAAATCATACGACAAAGGAGAAATCTACAAAAAGAGACATAGACATTTAACGTGGTTCGGTCAACTGACCTACGTTCACGATTGATACGAGCAATTCACTATATTAAAAAAGAGTACAAAATATCGAGAGAACAATCTCACAAAGAGGCAAACACAAGTGACACACTAACACTTGTCCTGTAAAGTTTTTCCCCTAAATACGACTCTCAAACCACATATGGCTACATTGTGGATGCTCCTGAATGAGAAGGACGAATCTTCAATTTATAGAACTCCAAACCTTTTCCTATAAGAAAAAGGACTAGCCAAACATGGAAGAATTATAACTTCCTTCTACAAAAAGGAAAACCCAATTATGATAAATATTTTGTCCTTTCCTTCAAAAGATAGAAAAACCAAAAATGGTAAGCAAATCAAGACAACACCTAACAATACATTTAGAAAACTAATATATGAAGCGAAGTAGATTAACTAATTGTCTTGTGTTCATCGTATATACCAACAAAGAAAGATAATTAGTAGCCACCGGATATGAAGAATGAGCTTGATCACTACCGACAAAATTTTGGCAAACCAAATTACTTCCTTTTTTTTCTTCTTCTGTCAATTGTGAGTTTTAACTACCTGATCTATTTTAATAATATTTTCTCTTTTCAGTGTACGGATAAAACCGAGGTTAACATATACTTTGATTTCCCGGTTGGTTGGACGAAGCAAAGATATGATTGCATGGGATCAGAATCGAAGCTAGCGATTTCTCGTACAGGAGCGAAAAGAGTGCTCACCACCGGGCCTAGCAAGACAACACTCCCCGGACCCAAGGCGAGTTCCTGAACCTTGAAAAGCACTACGAATGGTTGCACACGACTAACAGAAAGTCGTGATATCCGCGCCCGACCAGATATCTCGGCGCGAATCTCGCCTGACGTTGGTAGCATATCAGTAATTGACGAGAAATGATCTTTTTAAAACCCTTTTTAGAGTTGTACTAGGGATGGAACTCTCACACTATATAAATGGGAAACTTTTTCATTCAAGATACATTGGAACACACATATCAAAGCAATATAAACTTGTTTCTTTGCTTTATAGTTGTTAAGAATTCCTTGTTTTAATCATAATTCTTCATATATATATTTCACTCCTAATTGAGGGTTCGATTGAGGGAGGAACTATTGTTAAGCTAAAATTCGAACCTGGACTTAATGTCACAACTGGTTTGATTATTTATTTTATTTTTGATTTGTTTATCTAACTTTCTTGATTGCTTGTGTTGAATTAATCCACACATCCTTAAATCCGCATACAAATTTAATTGTAATCTATTTTAAGGGTAAACACTCATATCAGTGCAACTTGGTTGAAGTTATCAAACAAGTTGAAGTATTTGAATGTTTTATTATAATTATTATAACTTTTTTCTCTTTATAATCATAATAAGCATCTTATTTGAATATTAAAAAAAAGGGAATAAGCAAGTTGAGGAGCCAAAAAAGCTGAACTTGACCTAATGCCATTTAGGGGGTCAAAAGCCAAGATAAGCAATCTCCGTTTACCTAAGGAAACTAGAGAGTGCATGTCACGACCCAAAATCCATTAAGGGTCGTGATGGCACTGGATGCCGCTGTCAGGCAAGCCAACCAAAATATTTAATTAAATTCTCATTTTAAATATTTCCGAAATCACTTCTTTTGAACGTTCAAATAATACATAGTAAATTCTATTGAATAAATAATAAAATATTTAACAACTTTTAAAATTCTAAATAAACCCATAGATATCCCAGAACCAGGTGTTACAAGTGCATGAGCATTTACTAGAAAATGAAATAAAATACAGTAACTGTCCGATATACAAAGTGGACAGAATGAAAATACAGTACAATAATTGTTGATACCCAATTTTTTCCTTTATATACTTTAATATGCAAAATACTTTCAAAATAACATCTGTATACATATATAAGTATGTCCAAGTGCTTCATTACTTTTCCTTAATTTTTTAAGGGTTTTGAATCAATTTATTCCCCTATTTTATCCTTAAAACTCAAATAATTATTTTTAAAAAATATTATTTTTGGTGATTCACTTGTTGAACTTTTATATCTATGCTAAAATATAGCTAAGAGAATTTTTGGCATATTTTTTTACAAATTTATCTAGTATTTTTAAAAGCTAAATTGTATAATTGCAATATTAGCCTCTTTTAGGATTTAATTACGTTTAAATTTACAAAAATTAGGTCCAACAATTTTAAATAGTTAATTATATATTTTAAATCATTTTAGTGCTCTCAATTTATTTTCAGAAACTTATTTACTATTTTTTATAAATAAAAAGAGAAAAAATGGCTATTTAAATTGTAGCCCAAATTAGGTTTCAATTATAACCCAAATCAAGCCCCCAGTCTCCCCAGCCCAATCTATTTTAAACACAATTACCCCGACCCAATTTCAAATTGAACTGACCCAAACCCAAACCTCTACCTATCTCTTTAATCCAGGTCATTGATCATTCAAATCAACAACCATCATTTGGCCTTCCATAATTAAACCCAAACAACCCCCAAACCTAATTCATTTCTCACCTACTGCCGCCCTTGAATCCCTCCTCTCTCAACTCTCTCTAAAAAACCTACAAACCCTAGTCGCCGCCATCAGACTACATCCTAATCCACCCTGATACCTACCTAATCCATGGTCTTCTGTGGTCATTTGAGACATATACCAGATTTTCATGGCTTCTATGTGTTTGGTTCTATGTTTTGATGACCAGATTTCGAAGGAGCTTGGTCCAGTCCTTGCTCGACTGGTTTTCATGGCCTTTCTCCAACCAACCACGACCTTTTTCGGCCATTCATGGCTTTTCGAGGCGGATCATTGACCTTTTCTGGTTAGATCGTTAACTTTTAAGATCTTTCTCGTTTCTTTTGGGTTTTCTGAAACCCTAATCTCTAAGATCTTTTGATTACTTTCAGATCTACCTTAGATATGTGCTTACCATGAACTTTTAAGCATTTATCTCGAAGGTTCTTCAACGTTGCTTTCACAACGACTCTTCATTGTTGTAATTAGGGTTTTCCTTTAAGTTATTCCAAAAATCTCTTCTCTGATTCTCGATGTTGTTTTATGACTTTACTATGAACTATTTGTTATACTTTCATTCTACTTGTGTCAGCATGTTAAAAATCCTAATTTCTTTTGGGTCTCATTCGAATCCTTAAGGTGTTTGTTTATACTTGTTTAACTAAGTTCCTCGTTCTTGTTTGACTTATTTGTATTACCATTTTTTTAAAAAAAAAAACTCGATTGTTGTTGAAAAACCCTAGGTCATTGGGTCTGAAATTGTTTGTTTGAGTACTTGACTCGACTGAAAGCTTTTGTTTTAGACTTTCTTTTCTTTATGTGACTTATCTGATTTTTAGTATCTTTCAACTGGACTATGGCTGAAACCATAACTTTTCAAACGGTTTCCTCACCTGCTACTGTGAGACCTTTGCATGTTTCTAATACTTTGTTTTCTTCACTGTTGATTCAATGTGACTTGACCTACTTGATTACTATGCTTCGAATGTTTGCTTTACTACTGAAACCTGGCTTCTTTCTGCCACTACTGCATGCTTGTGATTATCTCTTTTGCCAATGTGCTTGGCCTCGCATGTCGGATGTCTTCTGTTCACTCTGTTTATATACTAAAGTGCAAAAGCATGTTTCTTCTTTGACTGACCCTAATCGTGTGACTGATTTCAAAGCTTTTCTTTTATAAACCCTAATTTCGCTCGCCTGTTTGGAATTAATTGATTCTTTTCCCTTTAATGTGATATTTTGCCTTACTAAATCTTTTTTCAAAATAAGTATATTTCTGTACTTAGACTTGATTACTTACTTAATTCTTGTACTACTCCTTTTATGGCAATAATCAGTCTGTCTTTAAACTGATCTCTTTCCTTAATTGTATGTTACTGCCCGTTAAACAATGATTCCTTAATTAAAAGATATCACTTGTATAAATGATTCTGACTGTTGATTGTTTCCATATTTGTACTAAAACTTTACTTATTACCTTTCCTTCACTCGTTTTCAAAAAGCTATAAATACCCTGCACCGCTCTTCTTTCAAACAGGAACGAACCACTTGAGTTTAGAACATACACTTCACTCAAAACTCTCTCTCTTTTCTATGTTACTACTTGTGTTGTTGCCTTGTCAAGCCGGCTGAAAGCCAAGGTTAGGCTGCAAAAATTTGCTTACTTTTCTTTCTGCATTTGCTTCTTTACTAGTATGTTCTAATTAATATTCAAGCATAAAAAACAACATGTTTTCTTTACAATTTCCTTCATTCTTTCATATTTCCTGCTTGTGTTTAATCAAGTTTCATTCCTAAAGCATGCTGTAAAATAAATGTGTTTTCTTTATGTATGAATTTTGTCAGTCAATTATTATGACTTATGAATCCCAAAACCCCATATCCCCTATGTGTTTATATTCTCTGGTTGGTTTGAGGGCATGTCAGCATTAGACGTTGCTGTGCTTGACCCTAAACCTGGCCCTCTCTAGGGTCATATGCTTCACATCCCCTCTATGTGTTGTGTTCTTTGGCTGGTTTATGGGCATGCCAGCACCATCTATTGTTGTGCATGCCCAAACCTGACCCCTTCCTAAGGTCATATGCTCCCTGCAATGAATTCCCAAACCCCTGACCCCTTTGTATAAAAAATGCTGGTTCTGTGTAGTATTAGCTTTACTATTACTATTTTCCAATCACCCTTACCCTTCTCTATTCTCCACTCAGTTTTAAATCTCTGTTTCTACACTTCCATTATGCTCTTAGACTTAGGTTCTGCCCCTCTTGTGTGAGCCTTGCCTTGGGACCCATGAGCTTCTTCTAAACTTGGACACATAAGGGCTGGCCCTTCCACACTGCACTCATCTCTATCTGGTTATGCAAACTTGGGTGTAAGCATTGTCTGGGGTCCCTTGATACCCTTAGGAAACTTTGACACACCCAGGTCTGAGAAAGGCTTTGAAACAAATGGCATTTGAGGTGGTTTATTCCATAACTAAGAGAGGAAGTCAAGAATCAGGCTTCCTCTGGCTGTAACTTCTTCTTTTACATTTTTTCTGATGTAATTCATTATTTGGTTTGTAATAATTTGTAACAAACATTTGGGTTTCGTTAGTGAAAAGGGCTGGGTATTTGTGCATGCTTAACTATTAGAAGGGTAGAGAACATGCCTATATGGTTAGATTTTTCTGTATGATTAACTCAGTATTTAGATAATATGCCTATATGACTTGTTTTTTAAAGCCTGCATGTTTAATTCTGCATTTAGAGAACCTGTCTATAGGACCTGTTTTAAATTCTGCATTTAGATAACATGCCTATAGGATTTGTCTTAAATTCTGCATGTTTATTACTACGCTTAGACACCATGCTCATAGGATCTAAATGGTTATAATCCGGCATCATGTCCAATAGGCTAAAATCAATAACTTTTCATAGAAATTATGCCTATATGAATCTCAAGTAAATCCTGCCTTACTTCATTTCACGTTCAACTGGATATCATGTATATAGGAATTAAAATTAGCAATAATAGATATCAATGTCTGTAGAATCTGAAACCAGTCTAGTCTAAAATCAGTTCAACTCATACTGTTCGGAAATAATTTTCAAAACAACTCTCTCTCTTCTTATTAATACGGTTTAGAAAGCATGTCTATAGGATCTCAAATTATTTATTTTAGAATTGTTACTGCTTTGCCACGTTCTGAATCGGTAATAGATATCATGTTTATAGGATCCCAACAAACACTTAGGCAAGCCTTAGGTGATAACGACAATAAAAACTGAACCTGCCTTTGTTAATTAGTAATTGTTACAACCAGCAGGAAGGCTTGATTCGGACTTCTTATCTGAGTTATGTAATAAACTGGTCTGCCTCAACAATTAAAACTCCTATTGCCTTAGTACTTTAGATTCAAACCCTGACTGTGTTTAAGTCATGCTATTTATGTACTTTGCTTGAGGAGGTATACCAGAGCCTTCTAGTTTTTTTACATGTTTCCCTTTAATGTGCAGTCTTATGTGTTTTTGTATGTTGCCCTAGCTTTTTCTCCTTTTGAAATCCTAAAAGTCAGCCTAATATCCCTCCCTTTTAGGAATAGTATTCCTAAGTTCCTCCGGGACTAATAGGAATGGGACGGGTAATAGCATACGATAGTGGTCTAGACCAATTCGCGTTTTAATACCTCGACGGGTTGGAAAGGGTAGATATGGATATGATGACCGGTGCGCTAATACCATGTATATCCCCTCTTTTGAGAAGTGTCATACCGGGTATCGCATTGATGTTATCCATATTACAAATAAACCTAGGACACCCTCCCCTTTCCTTTCCTTTAAATATTTATAGAATTTTAACTTTTCTTCAAAATTCACCTTCTAATTGTTTTCAAACTCTTATGTGTCACGACCCCAGTTCACCCTCCATGAACATGTCGTGATGGCACCTAGTCCCTATGACTATGTAAGCCTAACAATGCGGAAGATAAACCAAAATTTGAGGAAGAAATTAAGTAAAACTAAACTGAAAAAAAAATAAACAGGGTTTAAGGTGCCGCTCGGCACATACCACAAAATCCTCAAAGCTAACAAAACTTCCCAAAACCCGGAAAATCACAAATCACAAGCTAAGGGGATACATAAGAGGCTTTGACTCAAGAATATCTATACAAAAGGGAAAATACTGGAAGTACTATACTTATTACAGAAAGCTGGAAGGGGACTCCTCGGTCTACGGACGTATTAGATATACCTTGAAGTCTCTACCAATCCTCCTCCTTCCAAGACTGACGGAACTAAACAGGAGTACCTGTATCTGCACAACAAAAATGTGCAGAAGAGTAGTATGAGCACACCACGGCAGTGCCCAGTAA
>MU687283.1:0-12884 GCA_026770625.1 Nicotiana glauca
ATCATATATATCATCAAAACAACATAAAAATGTGATTATTTAAGGCGTAATTATAGTCAAATTCACCTATTATCAGGCATGCACGTCATTGACCGTAATTTCTATACTGAGTTGATCGATACTGAACAACAAATGTAATCGGTAAATAAGTGCATTACTAGTTGTTAAGAAAAAAAATTATGAATGAACTTGTTACTTTTGTCTTGTATTACACAAATGTTTTTGTTTTTCACCTTCATTGCACCTTATAAACTAAAGGTCATACTTTAATTGCGCTTTGCGCTTAAAGCCCCAATAGACATGGAGTGCTTTTTAGAGCTTTTTACCTTTGACAACACTAGTAGTTTCACAACTTTTTGTGGCATTTGAGTTGTGCCACCTTAATTAGAGGTTCTTGGTGGTATTAATGTTCATTATATTATGATTCCATATACTTTTCTGTACAGATGATTGGTTCTGATATGTATTCGAATTCTGATAATGTCTTGAATATGACAGGAAAGTCTACCCTGATCGATTCACTGGTGGCTGCTGCTGATATCATTGCTCTGAAAGTTGCTGGTGATGTCAGAATGACAGATACACATGCAGATGAGGCCGAGCGCGGTATTACCATCAAATCCACTGGTATTTCACTTTACTATCAGATGAGCGATGAATCGTTGAAGAAGTACAAGGGAGAGACAGGGGAATAAATACCTCATTAACCTCATTGATTCTCATCTGAAGTGACTGCTGCTCTACGTATTACTGATGGTGCGCTTGTCGTGGTTGATTGTGTGGAAGGCGTCTGTGTCCAAACAGAAACAGTGCTCCATCAGGCACTCGGAGAAAGGATTCGTCCTGTTTTGACTATTAACAAGATGGACATGTTTCCTCGAACTCCAGGTTGATGGCGAGGAGGCTTATCTGACATTTCAAAGAGTTATTGAGAATGCAAATGTTATCATGGAAACCTATGAAGATCCGCTGCTCTGTGATGTTCAGATTTACCCCGAGAAAGGAACAGTTGCTTTCTTTGCTGGATTGCATGGTTGGGCTTTTGCTCTCACAAACTTTGCCATGATGTATGCCTCCAAGTTCGGAGTGGATGAGTCGAAGATGATGAAAAGGCTTTGGGGCGAGAAACTTATTTGACCCTGTCACCAAGTGGACCAACAAGAACTCTGGGTCTCCTACAAGCAAGCGCGGGTTTGTTCAATTCTGCTACCAACGGATCAGGCAGATTGTCAACACTTGCATGAACGACGAAAAAGATAAGTTGTGGCTATAAAATCCAAAGACAAAGATTTGATGGGCAAGGCACTGATGAAGCGTGTGATGTAGACCTGGCTGCCTACACGTATCGCTCTTCTGGAAATGACGATTTTTCATCTTCCATCTCCTAGCCAAGGCTCAAAGATACCGTGCTGAGAGCTTATACGAATCCACTTGATGATGCTTTTGCTAATGCTATCAGGAATTGTGACCCCGAGGGGCCGCTTATGCTCTCTGTGTCGAAGATGATTCCAGCACCAGACAAGGGTACATTCTTTGCTTTTGGCCCTGCGTTCTCTGGTAAGGTTTCAACCGATTCAATGGTCAGAATCATACGTACTAACTACGTAGCTGGAGAAAAGGACTTGTATGTGAAGAGTGTCCAGAGAACTCTTATCTGGATAGGTAAGAAGCAGGAAACTGTTGAGGATGTACCTTGTGGATAAATTATTAACAAAAATGCAACATTGATGAATGAAAAGGAAGTCGATATCCATCCAATCAAAACAATGAAGTTTTCTGTCTCACCTGTCATACGTATTGCTGTGCAGTGCCACGTTGCGTCTGATCTTCCCAAGCTAGCTAGCATGATGTTATCCTCATTAAGAATGAAGTGTCCTAAACGTTCAAACTTTTATAAATCCTGTTCCTCTTGATATGGGGACTCCTTCAGTTGTTGATAACTCATTTGATCAGCAAATAGAATCATATCCATTGACAAATAAAACAGTGGATAATATAGTCAAAGGGTCTGATTTTTACGCTAAGTTTGGAGAGTAACAAAGCTGGTCAATTGCTATAACCTCTTTGGATTTAGACAGCAGACTAAAGGCTACATATTAATTGTAAAATGAACAGCCAATATCATAATTACCAACAAAGAAAGAATGAATGAAAACATTACATATGAATATTTTTTGTACATGAGTACTGAATTCCGAGGTAAAGTTTTATTTAGAAATTCGATGAGCAACAATGAGATCCTAGGATGAGAGACGAGCCTTGATCTTCTGAACAGTAGCAACATCAGTCTTGAATGACTTCACGAGAATCTAATCATCGACAGTAGCAGCAAACAATGTTGTAGGAAGTGAAATAGTTCCAGCATTTGCGCTGCCAAATGCAGAAACAGCTATAGCTGATTTTTTTATATGTACTAGTCCTTTTGGAAACACAAACAAGTCCCCGAATTGTAAAGTCCGATTGTAGAGCTTGTTATTACTGTCCCTCAAATCAACCTGGAGATTTCCTTGCACCACAAACAAGAACTCGGCTGCATGAGGGTGGGTTGACACCCGCGCCATGGAACTGAAGGACAGCAAGTGAAGCACTCTGTCCATGTAAAGCTGGAAATTTTGCCTTGTTAGCTTTTGTCACTTTACTTTCTCTTCTTATTGACATTCAACATTCTCTCCTCAGAATCTCCCCCCTTTGCTCGTACCTTTTCCGATGCATTTACAGTTTGCTCTAACCATTCACGTCCAGAAGTTCAGATTATTCACTACAGAAAGTCCAATAATTATGTCGTCTTTTGCTTTCTGTTGGCCAAACATAACCAGAGCATAAAGGCCTAATAGAAAGTCCCTAAATCTCAGAGTAACTTAAAAATCTCAACCGCTTTCCCTTCTTAACAACTCGGAAAAACCAAACTGAAAACAAAGGAAAAGGATATGTTAGGATACTTAGCCAATCAATGTGCTACTATTCCAGCAGCCCGCATTTGTATAGCTATCAGATAAAATGAAGTTGGAAGGTGACAATTTATTATCCAAGCTTGATGAAGCCTTCTTAAAAGGAATCGGGAAAAAAGTACCTGATTGTGAAATACAGATTGCATGTTTCCGACCATTCATGCTCTTCCTTGTGATTCCATGAATTGACTGGAGTTTAAGAACAACGAACAGAAAAGTAACTTTGAAACTTGAAATATGAATTTAGGGCAATTCTGAGTAGCATATGCTCCCTTGCCTTTCCCCTAGTTCTGAGGTGCCACTCGCAGTCGAGTAATGGAAAGAATTTGAATGGAACTTCATAATCTCTAACACCAGCTTAATGTTTATATCTTCAATCCAAATCTCTGAATATTCAAATCAAAAAACTGATGAAACTTGAAATCAATGCGATCTAACATGTGCTTAAATTATGGAATCAGATATGGGAAGACATTTCAATATCTGAGAAAGTGAGGTTGCATTCTTTGAACCCTTTATCTTTGTGCAAGAGACGAAGAATAAAGAACAAAGCTGAGAAAAAAATAGGTGAGGACGCGCACTCCACATCAATCCTTAAGGTGAGTACTCGAGCAAACTTCATGTGAATTTCTTGCAAGGAACATGCAAAAGTGTACCTGATTGTAAAGTTGAGACTGCATATATCTAACCAACTGTACTCGAACTTTTGCTTCTTCAGAGTACTGAAATCGAAGAACAGGAGTATAGGAATTAACAGCCCTCATCATAGAAACAAATAAACATTACGTGACAGGAAAAAACAACTAATAAACAAACAAGGAGAAGTATATAGAAAGGATATTACAGGCGAGTTTACTGACAAAATAGCTTATGTTAATAAGAGGATAGTACTTTAGGTGGCATACCAGATGAGGTGACCATCAATCCAAATGCTGAGACAGTCTCGCCTTTGCGCAAACATATAGATGCATACTAAAGTGATGGAGAAGTGCAGCTCTCCTTGTGTCCCATGTCAGATGATGGTAAAGAGATGGCCACCACTTTACAATGATCCAACACGATCTGAGTGTGAGCGAGGATATACACCAGATTTGGCCAATTCACCAAGTGTGCATTGACTACAACAATTACAAAAAAATTACAGGTTGGCCAGGTTTTTGGTTTCTACTCTTGGTTTTATATATGCATAAAGAAACACAGTATCGAACACTTTTCTATTGGATGAGCTATACTCAAGGATATAAAAGCTAGATGTTTAAAAAATTTCAATGTAATTACCGAAGTACACAAACGCGCGTTCACCATGTGTCCATGATCACCACAATCCTGACAAAGAAAGAAAAATGATCGTTAAGCTGAGATCAGATAATCATACAAAATAGCACTAACATTGTGTTTAGATGTTAAATTATGGAATACAAACTTTCTGTCTCGTATGCCTTTGTATCAGCATGGAGATTTGAATGTCTGTACACAAAAGCATAGATATGGGAAATAAATTTTGAAGAAAATGCAATATTACCTCAGAAATTTGTAATGGAATCGATAGTAGGAGGCTATTTCTAGACGTTGAAGCGAAGTGAGGCACCAAAGACCTATTCTTAGCTCAGAAAGAGATGACGGAAGCCCTTCTTCCAGCAGCGATAAAACTTCATTCCCTGAATGCATCAAAACTTTACTCAGAGCAGATCAAGGCTGAACTGTATAATACACAGAGCTAGTGTCTCCTCAGCTATAACAAAATAACCTATTTTAATCTGGGAAAATATCAGTTTTAGTTTGATAATTGATAGCACTGGATGATTTAATCGACAACAGAAAATGACTAGTTCTTTTAACTGATGTATTAGAAGAACCTGCAATACAAAATTTTGCACAATATTTTCTAAGAGTGATCAAAGAGAAGTAGTATTGTCAAATTCCACACAAAAGACTATTAGTTACTTTTCTTCACTTACACTTTGCTGACAGACCACATTCAAGGTAACTGTCCATTTGATAGAGAATGACAGCACAACTTTCCATTTACTAATGGAGCTAAGAGCGGTAATAGCTTGCATACCCAAGCTGATATCCGATAATCATATTGGGAACAAACTTTTCTATTCTTTATATATAGGATACAAACTTTGTGTCGCGTATACCTTTGAATTCTATTAGAGCTTCGCATTCAATAGTGGACTTGTGCATTACTCTAAACCACCTCCTTCTTGCTCAACTCACTGAAAAGGGGAAAGAACAAGAATACATAAATTTCTATTGAGATGAAAGTTCAAGCAGTACATGAACTAAAAATCTACAAGATGAAGAGCGAGATATATGGCAATAATATATGAATTGCAATTGATGAGATGAATTTCCAAAGACAATAAACATATGTCTGATATATATGTGTGTGGTAACGGATTAATATTACATTAAGCAATCAACGTTCTGGAGCAAATATGAAAATGCATTTATCACCTTTTCTTTTTGTCATTTAACATTCAATTCATCCCAATCTGAAGATGCTTCCTCTATTTCATAGTGGCAATAACCTCTTCACAAGATTTTTAACAAAGGAAAATAATTAACAGAAAAGCAAAGAGAAGTAACGAAAAATAAAAAGCTATTTGAAAATAAAAAAAAAGGAAAAAGAATAACTTACATCTGTTAGAGCACCTTCGTTTTAATCATCACAAGTATTCATAATCGATACGTATGGTGGGAACATGAGCAATATTTGGCCAGTAATCACCCTTCTCAAATTCTAGGAGTCGTTTGAGCAATGGGGAGTCAGAAATATTTAGTTCTGAGATGAAAGAGGGCATCCCTTTTACTGGAAGAGATTTGAGTTTAGGGCAACGAAAGATAGACAACTTCGAGAGGGAGGAGGGCAGTGCTGATTCTGAAAGAGGTTGGAGATTATTACCACAACCACAGATAGGCAGCAGAGAGAGGAAGGAAGGCTTTCTTTTCACTTGAAGTGATTGGAGATTATAACAACTCCAGATGGTCAGCTCAGAGAGGGAGGAGGGCAGCGCTGATTCTTGAATAGATTTGAGTTGATGGCAGTACTTGATCTTTACATGTTGAAGCGAGGCGAGGCGTCGAAGACCATCAGTCGGTAGTGAATGAAGCTCATCATGACCATCTAATATTAGCCGAGAAAGAGACGAGGGAAGCCCTTCTACCAACAGTGACTGAATTGGAGGTAAATCAAGAGTATACAGGAATTCAAGAATACTAGTCGGTAAATCATCTAATATTAGTCGGTAATTGCTTGCATATTGTTTGAATTCTGTTAGAGCTTCGCATTCAATAGTGAACATGTGCATTACTCTAAACCACCTCCTCCTCGCTCAACTCACTGAAAAGAGGAAAGAACAAGAATACATGAATTTCTATTGAGCTGAAAGTTCAAGCAATACATGAACTAAAAATCGACAAGATGAAGAGCGAGATATATGAATTGCAATTGATGAGATTAAGCTATCAACATTCTGGAGCAAATATGAAGATTCTTTTATCACCTTTTCTTTTTGTCATCTAACATTCAGTTCATCCCAATCTGAAGATGCTTCCTTTGTTTCATAGTGGCAATAACCTCTTCACACTGCTCAACAATATTTTTTACAAAGGAAAATAATTAACAGAAAAGCAAAGAGAAGTAACGAAAAATAAAGAGCTACTTAATTGAAAAGAAAATAGGAAATAGAATAACTTACAATCTGTTTGAGCACCTTCGTTTGAATCATCAGAGGTATTCCCAATCGATATTTATGGTGGGAATATGAGCAATATTTGGCCAGTAATCCCCTTTCTCAAATTCTAGACTTTGTTTGAGCAATGGGCAGTCAGAAATCTTTAGTTCAGAGATGGAAGAGGGCATCCCTTTTACTGGAAGAGATTGGAGTTTAGGGCATTTCCAGGTACTCAGCTTAGAGAGGGAGGAGGGCAGCGCTGATTCTGGAAGAGATTTGAGTTGATCGCAGAAGGTGATCTCTAGACGTTGAAGCGAGGTGAGGCGTAGAAGACCTTCGGTCGGTAGTGAATGGAGCTCAACATGGCAATTTAATATTAGCTCAGAAAGAGATGAGGGAAGCCCTTCTTCCAACAGTGACTGAATTTGAGGTAAATTAGAAGTATATAGATATTCAAGAGAGGTGAGGTTTTTGAGAACTTGGCTGCTTAATGTTTTCAGATTGTCTATCGAAAGAGTTCGAATAGAGCAAGGCAACTCCCAATTTTCACCAGCAGGAATCTTTTCGTCGCTACCATCATGGATGATTAATAACTCTGTGAGACAGGGAAGTCTCTGTAAACCCCACCCCTTTCGCCCATTCACCAATTTCTTGCAATCTATGATATTAAGGACTTCTAAACTGAAGGGCAATCCTCCTTCAGGAAAGGACTCTATTTCTGGACAATATCGCAGTCTCAGTTCCTTAAGAGATGGAAGGAGTTCCTTCATATGTTCTGGCAGCGACTTCAGATTCTCGCAATCCCTAATATACAAAGTACGCAACGACGTCATTTGAGCCACCAAAAGTATTTCAAGATTCTCACATTTACTAGCATTAGAGAAATACTCATTTATTTTGAGTCCTTCAGTCTTGTTGGGAATCAAAAGCCTGGAAAGGCTGTGGCAACCTCTTACACTCAAATAGCGTGCTTGTGGGACCAACTCAGGTGATATCTCATTTATAGCATTACATTCATCTAGTTCCAATTTCTCCAGAAACATATCACCAACTGATGACTCAAATTTAAATTTCCCACAATGCTTTATCTTTATTTCTTTCAAGGTAGTTGGCAGACTGCTAATAGGCAAGGAGGTAAAAGAGTGACAATCACTTATGCATAATTCAACTATTTGTTTCATTCCCTGAAGTTGAGACAAAAACAGTTCAGCATCATCAAAAAGAACTCCAACCATAGGAGAACCTTTAACTTCAAACTTTTTTAGACTTGAAAATTCTATAGGTGTCTTTAGATTGAGTTCCGGACATTTTGAAATTGTCAAACTTGTCAGAGAACAAAGATTTTCAGGCAACTTTCCAATCAACCTGGGGCAATTAACAATTGAAAGATCCTGAAGTATAGGAAACTCTTCTCCATTCCCTAGTATGTGCCACTGCTTCCACTCCAACATCTCTGCGAATTCAAGCTTTTCAAGAGAATTAAAAGGCTTTTTGGAGGACGAACTACCATAAAATTCTTTAGTCACCTCTGTTATTCGATCCATCCCTCTAATGGTAAGGAATTTCAGAGAAGGAAGTTGCCCTAATGCTGGCAAGGAATAACAGTCTTTGCAGTTTCTTAGAGACAATTTCACTAGCTCAGAAAATGAATGATCTGCTATACAATTTGGAAAGTTTGTCCCTCTATATCCAGTGATCTTGAGTTCTTTTATGTTTGGATTTGGATGTAGCTCACCAAGTATGTCTCTTTCATTTTGTGAACTGTCCGCAGTACTTACACTCCACTCCAATGATAAATTTTCAATATGTTCCTTTCCTCTCATGTTTGCCTTCAAAGCTTCCCTTCTGTCGGCCACATTTTGCAACTCTAGAATAGATAGAGATCCATACAAGTTATGCAGTTCACCCAAATCTTCCATTTTCGAACCACTGCAATCACCTAGAAGAAATTTAGCTCCCAACAACACATGGAGACTTTTCAACTTGCTCAAATGTAGCGGCATCATCAAGAGAGAACTACCGCTAATGTCAAGGTGACGCAAGTTGATCAACTTTTCCATCTGCTGCGGTAACTCCTTAAGGAATACACCAGATGATAAGAGAAGTGTCTCTAAGTTATAGAGTACACAAATGGAATCTGGTAATTTTTTTATCCATGTGCAAGAAAGGTCCAAAAATCTTAGGAGTTTTAATTCAATAAACAAGGCATTCCGCAACTCCTTAATCCAATAACCTGACAATGATAGTGCCCTTAAGGATGTTAGTGTTGGCAATATATTATGCAACACCCTCTTGCTTAGAGTTGGTCGACCATAGATATTGTTGATTGGAAGCAATGTCCTCAGCTGCTCCAATTTGTAGAGAGGTTTCAACTTTTCAAATTCACTACTACGATATCCCCTTGAATATGATAGGTGTCGACATCTTCCCAACATATCAGATCCTTTGTTATCTTCCAAATTGATGCAAAGTTTTGAAGATGTAACTTGGGCCAAATCATTGACAAGGTCATGCATTAAGAATTTCTCGGTGTCCCCTTGAAAAGACCTTGGGACCCTTTCAAACAATGATCTTGATCGCAACTCGAGAAAGTATTGGTTTCCTGAATCTTCAATTATTTTATCTTTTTGCAACCGTTGCACGAGACCATTAGCAATCCAGAGTTGAATAACTTGCGCTTTGTCAAATGGATAATCTTTGGGAAATATTGCACAATAGGAAAAGCATTGCTTCAAATGCGCGGGAAGATCATTGTAGCTCAACATTAACGCTGGTAATATGTCATTTTCTGGCAGCTCCCATACTTCACTTCTCAAAATGCGTCTCCACTCTTCAACCTCTGATTTGGACCGTAACAAACCAGCAAGTGTCTTTAGTGCTAAGGGCAAACCTTTGCACTTAGCTGCGATTTGTTTTCCTACCTCTTCAAGTTCTGGAAGCTCCTTAGGATCCATGTGGACAAATGCATGTCTTTTGAATAAAGACCAAGAGGCATCGCTAGATAAAGTATCCATGCTAATTACCTCATCACCCATCATCTCGGCAACACCTTTCTTACGTGTCGTCACAATGATCGTACTTCCTGCATCTCCTTGAACAAAAAAGACTTTTCAAGTCATCCCATGCATTATAGTTGTCATTCCAAACATCATCCAGAACAATAAGAAATTTTTTGCCCTTTAAGCTTTCCTTCAATTTGACCTGTAGCTGATTAAGATTGTTATCATCCTTTAATTCAAATGAGCCAATTTCTTGAAGTAAACCTTTTGTTATTCTAAAAGCATCATATGGTTCAGACACACAAAACCAAGCTTTCAAATCAAAATGATCTTTCAACTTCTCGTTATGGTACACAGTTTTAGCAAGTGTTGTCTTGCCAACCCCCGCCATTCCAACAATAGAAATTACTCTCAAACTTTTACCATTTGTATCAACAGATAATAAACGGCCCACCAATTCCTCTATTTCATTCTGCCTGCCAAAGATATCAGAGTCATCAAGCACAACAGTTGAAAGTCTTCTAGTTTCTTGTTTATCCGAAACAAGATACTTTGTTAGATCAAGCCTACCAATTTGCTTTTCCAACTCCTCCAACGTTTCAATGGTCTCTTCCAACTTCTGTTTTATGCTAAGAAAAAATTCATCACTTAAGCACAATTTGAGACCACTTACTTGTCGGTTGCTTGTTTCTGCATAATTTTGATGCTGACCTTCCACCTTAACTCTCAGAACTTCATAATTGATTTCTTCAATTAAGTTTTCAGCACTGTCCACTGCATCTTGAAGCTCATTTAGCCACTGGTTGACGAATCGATTTGATGTCTGCTTATTTTCTGCATCACTTAGCACAGCTTGAAAGCCAAGTAAAGTTGTCTTCAGCCTCTTTAGCAGTCGAACATCATGCTTTTGCCTCTGAAACATCTTGAGCAGCTCACCCTGAGGAGCAAGCCTATCAAAGAGAACATTCAAAACTGAAGATAGAAATGCACCTCCAACTGCTAAGCCAATCTCCATTTCTGAAAGCTGCAAAGCAGAACAAGAAAATCACAAAATGATTAAGAAGTTGGAGAGGATTAATATTTCAATCTTAAAAATAGTCTTAGTTTTACCTGTACAATGCTAAGAGTAATATGAAAAAGAATGCAAAGAGTAACTTGTATCTTTGACAAAAGTAACTAAAAGTGTTGTGGTGTGACTGTTAAATTATCGCTGAAATTCCTATGAAAGGATACTTCTACATGCTTGAAATGTTCCTTTTCTTATCATTTTTCCAAGTTCAAGTTTCTGTGAGGTATGGTTGTAAATGATTTTCTTGCAATATTCCCTTTGAAGATGTAAATAATGGTAGGAAAATAATTAATGGTGGCTTTAAATACTAATAGTGTAGTCACTATCTTTAAAAAAAAATTATCCATTGTATGTTATAGCTAAGTGTTATTAGTGACAGAATAATTTGACACAATCAAGTAAAAAAGACAGCTAAATCTTAGAATTCCTTAATATCATGTTTTAGAAAGTATTAGAGCATGAGAACAGAAGGAGCACATTAGCGATTCTAGTATGAGCTTTTTTGTAGATAAGGATTAAATAACCTTAGGTGTCTTAAACAAATATTACTTTATCTTGAAATAATCTTTGCAGAAATATTATCTTACCTATTAATTTTTAGATAATATAAAGAAGTATGGTATACTAATTGTGTGTTATAGGCAGAATTTACATTGCGAGACGCTCCAAAACATAATTTTACTCACATTAGATCCTCCAAAAATTAATCCAGTACTACTTTTGGAGGATCCGACAGGCACCTAGCGACATTTTCGAAGAGTCCAATCAACATAGTAAGACATTTTCTCTTCTGTAGACTATATCAGATCTTTCATTACTATTACGATGTTTGTTTTGCCTTGTATAGTTGGCTATCTTAGAAAGAGAAGGACAAGAGTAATATTTTTATTTTCTACTCTTTTTCAATATTTTTTTTTTCTCTTTAAGCATCTCGTTTCATACTGAAAATGTTAAAAAAAGAAAATACATTTTCTTACGATTTAACATATTTTTGAATAGTCAAAACATTAATGGAAAAAGAAATTACAAATAAAGTTATAGTAAGATTTAGGAGAATAAAGTGAGAAATGACATGATGCGACCAATGTTTTTCGAATATTTAAAAGTTAGAGTATTTTTTTTTTTAACAAAAAATCTCTTCCAATTTAGGAGGATCTATAATGTTTTCACACTTCCGATCCCCTGCAGCGTGACTCGAACCCAGAACCTAACAGTCATGTGTAGAGGTGCTTACCAACTGAGAAAGCCGTCACTTGTCAAAGTGAGAATATTCCGATTGACGTAATTACTGTGGGAATCAATCCTCATCTTACAATTTGGAAAGTTTTATTTTGCATGCGTGAGATATAACTACCCAGCAGACAAAAGTTAGCATGAGGTTCCTTCCATATTTTTGCCAAGTGGATTTTGGGTCTCACTTTTCAGCAAAAGAATTGGCCTAAGAGCTTAGCCCTTTCGTTTCCAATTTTTAGATAATATAAAGAAGTAAGGTATACTAATTGTATGTTATAGGTAGAATTTACGTTGCCTGGACACTCCAAAATATTATTTTATCCATATTAGATCTTCCAAAAACTAATCCATTACTTTTGGAGGATCCGACATGCACACAACGATATTTTCAAAGAATCCGAATAACAAAGTAAAATATTTTCTCTTATGTAGACTATATCCGATCATTCATTACTATTACAACGTTTGTTTTGCCTTGTATAGTTGGCTATCTTAGAAAGAGAAAAGGACAAGTGTAATATTTTTGTTTTCTACTCTTTTTCATTCATTTTCTTTTTCTCTCTACGCATCTCCGTTTCATACCGAAAAGGTTAAAAAATATATATATTTTCTTACGATTTAACATATTTTTGAATAGCGAAAACATTAAATGAAAAAGAAATTACAAATAAAGTTACAGTAAGAGTTAGAAGAATAAAGTGAGAAAGACAGGATGCGCCCAATATTTTCCGAATGAAAAGTGAGAGTATTTTTTTTGTTACAAAAATCTCTCCCAAGTATTAGGAGGATCTATAGTGTTTCGACACTTCCCCTCCAGCGTGAACTTAACCCAGGATCTAGCGGTCGTATGTAGAGATGCTTTACCAACTGAGTGAGAGTATTTTGATTGACGTGATTACTGTGAGAATCAATCCTCATCTTACAATTTGAAAAGTTTTATTCCGCGTGAGAC
>MU687287.1:11130-25963 GCA_026770625.1 Nicotiana glauca
TGGGGGAGTACAATCCGGATATAAAAGTCATCAACTTAAATAAGAAACATGGCACAACAATAATTAACAAAGATAAGAAATCCAAAAGTTGCACGGCATCAACCTTCGTGTTTTTACTCTCATCCTCACCCAAAGCAATCAAACAAATGCACGGCATCACCCTTCGTGCTTTCCTCACATAATTCTCATTTCATGGCAGGGAATGACCCTTCGTGCATAATATAATCAACAATGGCACGGAATGTCCCTTCATGCATAATATAATTAACAATGGCACGGAATTTCCCTTCGTGCATAATATAATTAACAATGGCATGGAATGACACTTCGTGCAAATATAATCAACAATGGCACGGAATGACCCTTCGTGCAAATATAATAAAAAATGGCACGGAATGACCCTTCGTGCATTATCACTCTTCCTCACCCAAACAACAATCACAACCAAACGGGCGAGGGGAATAAACCGTATTGAGAAATATCCCGGCAAGGGAAAAACACAATTAAACAACTAAGTCCCGGCAAGGGAGCAATAACAATAACTTCCACATCCCAGCAAGGGAGATAATCAATATACTCAAGTCATCCCAGCAAGGGATTTAATCACATTTCTTACCAAATCTTTCATTTCTTACTCAATAGTGTTTTATCGTTCGAGCAAATGCTCCAAAGAATTCACAAATTCACAATTGATCCTCAACTCTTCACATTATGTAGATTTCATTAATTAACTTGGAAGAGTCCCAAATATACCAAGAACAACTAATAACAAAGCCCCACGGTCATGCTAGACACCGGTGTATAGATACTCGGCACCATACCTATACACCGTACTCGATCATTTAGCAAATAGCAATCAATAATACTCTATCCTATTCCCTCAAGCTAAAGTTAGATCAAACACTTACCTCGGTCCAAAGAATAGCAATCAACTCTCCAATACGGCCTTTCCTCTACAATCCGACTCCGAAACAATGGTATCTAGGAATAATTAATTCAAGGATATCAATTAGGGCTCAACAACATAATCCCATAGCCTAGAAATGAGTTTTCTCGCATTCTTCCAAAAATACTAAAATTCGACACTGGGCCCACATGGTCCAAACACGAGGCTCAGACCAAAACCTAGTCACCCATAACCCCACGAGTTCAAATATATAATTTATTTCAAGATTCGACCCCAAATTTAGGTTGAATCACCCAAAATTCCCAAAACCCTAACTCTACCCCCAACCCTTAATTTCTACTTGAATTCATGATTTAGGGATAGGAAATTAGTGATTAGTGAAAGAAATTAAGAGATAATGAAGTTAAGAACACTTACCTAGCAAGCTATGGAGGAAGAGGAGATGGAAATTCGTCTATAGGATGTTGGAGTGAAGAGCTCGTGTGAAATAATGGCTATATCCCGAGCTATTGTTCTGTTTTTATGACTTCAAAATTGCTAGGTGAAATTACCCTATGCTTTCACGACAGTAGGGTTGCGTTCGCAATGAAAAAAAGTTGGCAACCATCGCGTTCGCGGACAAGAGATGCGAACACGAAGAGAAAAATATTGGGTGCCCAAAAATTGGTCTACGCAAACGCGTTTGGCATCACGCGAACGCGATGAAGGGCCGACCTGAAGCTTCGCGAATGCAGAGAAGGAAATCAGGGAAGGTACGCGAACGTGATTCCTAAGGCCGCGAACGCGATGCCTAAGGCCGCGAATGCGAAGAAGAAATTCCCTAGGCAAAAATTGCAAAAAAATATGCTACCATTCAAAGTGCAAAACTACCCCGAACATCTTCGGAAACACTCCCGAGCCCTCGGGGCTCCTAACCAATCACACACACTAACTCAATAACATCCTACAAACTTACTCGAGCGATCAAATTGCCAAAACAACATCAAAATCATTGAATCAAGCCTCAAAACTCATGATTTTTCTTCTAAACTTCATAAATTTCAAACTTGGAACTCATAGTCCGAAACACATCAAACGACGTCCGATTTCGACCAAACTTCATAGAAAGCACTTAAACAATATATAAGACTTGTACCGGGCATCGGAACCAAAATACGAGCCCGATACCATAGTATTTAATCAATTTTAATTTCCATTTTCCTTAATAATTTCAGAAAAACAATTTAACAGAAAATTTCTTTTACTCGGGTTCTAGACCTCGGATTTCGACTCCGGGCACATGTCCGAGTCCCATCTTTTTCTGCGGACCCTTCGGGACCGTCAAATTACGGATCCGGGTCCGTTTACCAAAAATGTTGACCGAAGTCAACTTTAACCATATTAATAACAAAATTCTTCAAATTTTTCACAGATTTCACATATTTCAACATAAAGCTTTCCGGCTGCACGCCCGGATTGCACACGCAAATTGAGGCAACTAAAAGTGAGGTTTTCAAGGCCTCGGAAGCGTAGAGAAAGGGAGAAATATGATGATGACCCTTTGGGTCGTCACATAGTTCATCCATTTCTTTGTGTTATGAAGTTCTTAAGTTGATTTACTTGCCGAATTCTCGTGTTATTGTTGGCGTCGTTGTTGTTATGCTGTACCCATTATTGTTGAGCTGATGGTTATGCGTCGTTGTGGTATTGAAACTGTTTTGAGGAAATATTTTGGTATATAAGCACATGTTATGAAATTCATTTTATTGTTATGTTTCGGCACATGTGGTATTGTTGCGAGGATTGTTGGGGTGTTCGCGGGCGAGTTGTCTGGTCTATTGTTACTATTGATTTTTGCACATACGGCATGACGAGGCGGGCTATATACATAAGTTTGCGCATGTGGTGAAACAAGGTGGAAATATTACTATGCAAGCTTTTATTTTATTATTACATACGTGGAGAGACAAGACGGGCTGTGTTGTGAAATGATTTGTGATGGCCTGGGAGCATTGTTATTGTTGTTATTTGTGTAGTGATGTGCCTACCTTGTGTGAGTTACAGCGTGTACATTTTTTTGTGATCATTTCTCATATTTCATTCATTGTCTCTACTCTTACTTGTTGACTTGAATTGTGGTAGAACACTTGCACAAGCTTACACGTAAATAAATCAGCCATATCAGTTTAAGAAGATGAATACTGATATTTTTGATCATTTACATGTACTCCCGTGTACTTGCCTCCTATGTGAGACTTATCCTGTTGGCACGTGAGTTGTCCGTGTAGTCATGAGTCATTCTTATTGTTGGCATGTGAGTGGTCCGTGTAAATATTAGATATTGTCACTCTCTTGGCACGTGAGTCATTCGTGCGGTTATTATTTTGTAATGTGGGCACAAGAAGTCAAGTGATTAGGGTTCAAGAATTGGGATCCATGATTTGTGATTATGAGATTTGGTACCTTGTGGAAATTTCTAAATAGATTTGGTGTAAAAGTGGTTGTTTTTGTTGAGTTGTTACTTGTTTTCCTTTATTTGGTTTCATTGGACTACTGTGTCCAGCTTGCCTTACAGCATTACTATTTGTTTGCTTCTTGTTGCTAAGTGTTGTTTCTAGTATTTCATTGCGAGTATTATTTTGTCTTCCTTACCATGGTTAGCTTTATATTAAAATTATTTTCCCGTTAGTTCACCTTTATACTTGTTCAGGTTGTTTAGTCCAGTAGGTGTCTTGACTGTCCCTCGTTGCTACTCAACGGACGTTAATCTTAATATTTAATGAGTACCATTGTAGCGTACCCATGCTATACTTTTTGCACATTTTTATGCAGATCCAGGTATTTCGAAATTTGTTAATCAATAGCTAGTTGTTCTTGTTTTGTTGTGGAGACTCAAGGTAAACTTGTTTTCATATTCGTAGGCCTTGGAGTCATCATCTGATATTGTACCTATACTTTTATTTATATTCTGAAATAGTCTATCTAGGGATTTTCTAGAAAACTCAGTAGAGCATATGACTTGTACTACCATTTTTTAAAGCAAATATACCCCTAGGCATGATGCGTACTGGCTACGATATATATATATATATAAAGCATCCCAAACTAGGGTCCAAAACATACAAGATGTCCAACAATTGTAAAACAAGTCTATATCTACTGAATACTAGACACCTAATGTAGCTAACTATTACATCATGATAATCTGAATACTTCCTCCTCCTTTGGTTATGATTGAATCTTAATACCCATATCTGATACCAAGCAGCACCTATCAAGCTCTCACGAGGTGCCAGGGTATGTAAGGGACGAGCAAATGATACTTCAACCATCAAAATCACAGAAATGGAGAAAACAATACTTTCCAAGCATGAATATGATCAACTATAGAGCTGAACCTTAAGTTGAATATTGTAGTCTCATCCTCAGAATGAGTGTGGAAACACACTAATCTCACTGAGTAATGAAAGCACAATACCAACTTCAGCCTAGCAACTGCACTTTGTGACATCCAAACATGAATACCATGCTGAAATCAAGCGACCAGCAGTATCCTATTCTCCTGTACTTGCAGCTTTGAACCTCTATATAGATCACATAACTTGAGCAACTTCTTACCTCAATTGATGAATTCCTAATTGCACAATATGCATAAAACATGAAAGAGCCTCGACTGTAATGTGTAGCTATGCCTTTCTGTAATGAATCAAATGAACCTCAGATTGAGCATGAAGCCATGCTGATACCACTGAGTAGTCTTCCAACCCTTTGCAGAATATAGGTAGGTCCAGATGTGGAATTTCATATAGAAGCTGATACATTAATCTGGAGCTCTTCTTTTAGCTGTTCAAATCCTAAGATTTGGCATATGTGCTTTATCAAGATTGATCAAAGCTTTTCCTCTAGATGGAAGCTCACGAAATGAGTGAAAAATGATGGTACCTGCAAAAGAAAAGACATGGTTAGCTAAAAAATCCGCCACTGAGTTGCCCTCTATAAGGATATGCTAAAAGAGCACATTGAATGTACTATTTATCTCCTTAATCTTCTGCACGTCAACTCCTATACACCAAGGACTCTCCCACTCCTCATCAATGATCTTCTTCATCATCAAAGAATCTGTCTCCAGTATCAAAGGATGCAATTGCCTTTCCACACAAAATAATAGCCCTTCCATAATTGCCTTTACTTCTGCTACTATGTTTGTTGGCATCCCTATCTCCTTTGCCTTAGCATAAACTAGTTCTCCTTCATGATCTCTTACACAGAATCCATAGGAACTGGGACCAGGATTGCCCTTCGATGCTCCATCAGTATTACACTTGTACCATCCTACATATGGAAGCTGCCATGTTACCCTCTTGGTGAATACAACTGGTTTATAATTCTCAAAAAATCTGATCATGTGAGGCCATAGTTGAGGAATATTAGCCAACCAAGGATATCTAATTTTGTGTAGATAATATAAGGTTTTGTTCACTTCATGGATAACCCTACTGCAGGATACAGCTCCACCATATTTCATTGTATTTCTCCTCTTCCAAAGTTCCCATAATATCACAGCTGCAGCAGCCTGATACAGTGGCTTGAGTTTAGGACAACATTTAGCACTCCACCATCCTCTTACAACCTAATGCACTTGAATCAAATTTATTCCCTATCCTGCAGCTTCTATGAATGTTCTCCACACCTTCATTGCAGTATCACTTGTTAAGAATAAATGCTGAAAGGAGTCTTCCTTTGGTGAAATACAACACCAGCATCTTGACACTACCATATGTCCCCCTCTCCTCCATATATCATCAGTTGGAACCTTTCCCCTCCAAACTCTCCACAAGAAGAATGAAATTTTGAAGGGTAAACCTTTAGTTCATATCTTAACATACTCAGGATTGACTTGTTCTTTATGTCTCAAGATTCTCCAAGCACTGCTCACAGTAAATCTTCCTGATATAGTGGTCATCCATATTGGCTTGTCCCAGCATTCTTTATCATCTGCATAGTGAATTTCCTCTTTAATATGGTCAGCAATATCTGGTGGAAAAGTGTGATCCAGAAGCTGATCATTCCAGTGATCCTCCTCTCTCAATTCAGCCATGTCTTGCAGTTCTTCATTGATGTGGAAGTCTGGAGGTATAACATGGTATAGAGCTCCCAAGCCTGTCCCGTTTTTCATGCCATATATTAGTCGATCCTTGATGCACTCACACAGAATCTCATGCTCAATCTCCTCTCTTGCCTCTAACATTTTCCTCCATACATGTGAACTTTCTCTAAATTGAACTACTATTGGCAATTCCTTCTTACAATATTTGTTCCACATAAAGTTAGCCCACAGAGTCTTGGAAGTTCTGAACCTCCACCACAGCTTTGCAAATAATGCTTTAGAAACATCAATCAAAGATCTAAAACCTACAACTCCCTCTTCCTTAGGAAGACATAAATTCTACCACTTTGCCCAATGCCTACTCCTCCCTTCTTCCTTATTACTCCAGAAAAACCTTGCAAAGGTTTTATGAAGATGCTGCAATACATTATCTGGTGGATCCAAAGCTGACAGTATATGAGTAGGCATACTTTGCAGGACACTGGATATCAATGTTGCGTTTCCTCCATATGATAATAGATTCCCTTTCCAAGAGTGTAATCTTGCTTTGACTTTTTGGATCAAATCATTATAGTACTTCTTTCTCCTCCTTGTGTAGAAAATTGGACATCCAACATATGTGAATGGGAAGGTTCCTTTTGAGAAACCTATAATATTAGCCACTGCATTAGACATATATCCTGCTGCTTTGTCATGCATATAGTATGAGCTTTTTGACTTGTTAATCATCTATCCAGAGGTATGTTCATATATTGTCAACACTTCTACAATCTTCTGCAACGAGTAGGGATCAGCAGATGCAAAGATAATTTTGTCATCAGCATATGCAAGATGATTCAAAGGATCAGACCACTTTGGCATCCCATAACCCCTAAACTGTTTGTCTTCAAACAACTTTTTCAAAGATATTGCTAAAACTTCTGCTGACAATATGAATAATGCTGGAGACAAAGAGTCCCCTTGCTTCACACCCCTTGAAGAATGAAAGAAACCTGCAGCCTGACCATTTACCAACACTGAGTACCAGTTGTTTGATATAACATTCCACACCATATTAATGAAGCTTTCTGCAAATCCCATTCTCCTTAACACATGCATCAGATACTTCCATGATACTCTATCATATGCCTTAGCCATGTCTAACTTTATAACAACATTAGCAGGCTTCCCTCTCAATCTTATATCTGTCACAATCTCTTGAGTTAACAATATATTCTCAAAAATACTTCTCCCCTTGACAAAACCTGATTGATTTGAGGAAATCAAGTCTGGTAAAATCTTCTCCAGTCTATCATGCACAACTCTTGAGAACACCTTATTAATGAAACTACTTAGACTAATTGGTCTAAGATTAGAGAATGTTTGCACTATGCAGCAAAACAAGGTTAGTATGTGTTATTTATTTAGGCAATGGAGCACCATCGAAGAACAAACTCAACAACTCATATATATCATCCCCTACTATGTCCCAACATGTCTAAAAGAACAGACCTGAGAATCCATCTGGACCACTTGCACTCTCACTACTTAATGCAAACACTGCTATTTTCACCTCCTCCTTTGTTGGCAATCTACACAACTCCATATTCTGCTCCCTTGAAACCATTTGTGGCACATTATTCAACAGATCAAAGCTTCTAGGGTCATCCTCCTTTGTGAACTGCTTCTGAAAGAAATCAACTGCAGCATTAGACATTACCTCCTGAGATTCAAGCCAGTCTCCATCACTATTCTGTATCCTTTTCAGCTACAATTTCTGCCTTTTTCCATTAACATGATTATGGAAAAATCTTGTGTTTCTATCACCTTCTTCAAACCAAGTCATGCCTGCCTTTTGTTTCCAATATTGCTCTTCTATGCTCAAATATTTCTTCAACTTAGCCTGGGCTTGTTGGAGTACAATTCTGTTCTCAATAGTACCTTTATGTTTCTTATTTGGATCTGCATTGGTGATCCAGTCCCTGATGCACATGCCACTGGCAATGGTTCCTGTCATGACCCAAAATCCACTAAGGGTCGTGGTGGCGCCGGACACCTCTATCAGGCCAGCCAACTAACTCATCAATTAATTCCTCTTTTAATACTTTTAAAAATCTAAGGTTTTTCCTTCCAATTTTCATAAATAAAAGTTCATTGCTAGAATTCAAATTTAAATGATAATAAATAGAACAAATTGATAGAGCTGTATATATACCTGTGCAACAAAAATGCACAGAAGTGTAGTATGAGTACGTAATCAACGTGTACTCAGTGTGTATCCCGCCTAATCCCGAAGGGGTAGAGACGAGATGTTCAACTTTGACACACTCTAATGGTCCAATGATCATTTATTTCATTTCACATATTAATCCGTGGATTTATTCTTTACGGACATGGTTATAACCAAATAGAGAAAACAAATAAACACGTAGTTCTTTCATAGGAAAACTTCCCAAATTTCTCTTTAAAACATAATCCAAATATGTTTAAGCCACAAAAGGGCAACAATAACTTAATCAAGTTCAGGCAGCAACACAGGCATGCGCAAATCATACCGAGGCGACGGCCCGATCCAACAGAAATAAATGTGCACTTGCCGAGGGTCGACGGCGCGCCTATAGATGCATCTATTAATCTGCCGAGGCGTTCGGCCCGTTCCAAAATAAACACACCAGACAGATAAACAGTCAGGAAGTCAACGTGGAGCAAATAACCAGGAAGAAGTCAATTCTCTTTTATTAATTTGAGAAAACGAAGCTTAAGTCTTTAGAAAAATCCAAATTATTAATTCAATATGATCCATTACCCCGCTCGCGAATCATCCATGCGACGCGGTACACATAATATACATGTTCAGATAGCCAAATTAGAATTTATCGGGGCTATTTTATCAATAAAAACCAAATCCTCTTTTAAAAAATTCGAGAAATGAAGTTTAATTCTTTTGAAATTTATTTACTAATCAGAGGTGGTTTAAACAATTCAAGTCATTAATGAGTCCATAATTTATTCAAGTATAGCATGCTTTCTGGGTCCTAATCTACCCGGACAATAGCATAATAGTAGCTACGCACGGACTCTCGTCACCTCGTGCGCACGTAGACCCTACAACTAGGAGCACATAATCAATTTAACTCACCTATGGGGTAATTTCCCCCTTACAGGATTAGAAAGGACTCTCACCTCGCTCCGAAGACTCGAAATCGGCATTCTATATCCTTCCGAAGGCTTGAACCAACGCACAATGCACCCAAACTAGCCAATGATCATACAAATTCATTAATATATGCTCAACTATACCTTACAACTCAATTTACAACAATTCCTAACTCCGAACGAAAAGTTGACCAAAATGCCCTCGGGCCCACGTTCTCGGAATCCAAAATTTCTCGAAGACAAAGGTTACCCATGACCTTAGGAACTCAAATATATGGATTTCTCCTAATTCCATACTCAAAATCGTGGCTAAAATCCAAGGTTATAATTTTTTCTAGGTTTTCAACCAAAACCTCAATGTTTACTCTAATTTCCATGCTTAAATCCATATATAATCAATGTATTTAACTTATAATAGGTGGGAATAACTTACATTAACATTGATGGCAAAAATCTCCTCCTTGAAGCTCTCCACAATCACCCCAAGCCATGAAAATATGAGAGAAATAAACTAATTCATGACTTAAATTAAGCTTCTGCCCCAGTCGTTTTCCGCTTCTGCGGAATATTTTCGCACCTGCGAAGTCCGCTTATGCGGCAATTTAGCTGCTTCTGCGGTCCTGGGCTCAGCCTCCCTTTCCGCTTCTGCGATCACCTCCTCCGCAGATGCGGTCCCGCTTCTGCGGAATCTGGACCGCATCTACGATCCTCGAGCCTCGGTTCAAAAACCGCTTCTGCGGTCCACCCTATCGCCCCTGCGGATCCGCTTCTGCAGTCCCATTTCCGCAGAAGCGGAAATACCAGATACCAGCTGCCCAGCTCTTCCAAAAATCCAAGTTTCAATCCGTTAACCACCCGGAATGCACCCGAGGCCCCCGGGACCCCAACCAAACATACCAACCAATCCCAAAATATATTCCGGACTTGCTCGAGGCTTCAAATAACATCAAACAACGTTAAAAATCACGAATTACACCCCAAATTCAAGTTTATGAACTTTAATATTTCCAACTTCTATTTCCGATGTCGAAACCTATCAAATCACGTCCGATTGACTTCAAATTTTGCACACAAGTCATATTTGACATTACGGACCTACTCCAACTTTCGTAATTTGATTCCGACCCCGATATCAAAAAGACAACCCCCCGGTCAAACTATCCAAAAACCTTCAACTTTCTATCTTTAGCCAAATGGCTTCAAAATGGTCTACGGACCTTCGAATTCACTTCCGATCGCGCCCCCAACTCCAGAATCACTATACGGAGCTATTCACAGTCTCGGAATTCCAAACGAACGTTGATAACACCGATATGCACTTCAAACAAAACATATGAAATTTCTTCTAAAATGCTAACTTCCCCAATAGGCGCCAAAATGCTCCCGAGTTATCCAAAACCCAATCCGGGCATACGTCCAAGTCCGAAACCATCATACAAACCTGCAGGAACCTTCGGATCCCAATTCCGAGATCGTTTACTCAAAAATCCAATCCTAGTTCATTCTTTCAACTTTAAGCTTTCGAAATGAGAATTCTCTTCCCAAATCGACTCTGGACTTCTTGAAATTTAATTCCGACCACGCGTACAAGTCATAATACCTGAAATGAAGCTGTTCATGGCCTCCGACTGCTGAACGGAGTGCTGGTACTCAAAACGACCGGTCGGGTCGTTACAGTTCCAACTCCCTTATTATTGCACTGGCATTGGTGAAGTACTACCGGTTTTGGGATTCTTGGCTTGTATAAAAATTCTCATATCAAAATTCATAGTTGTTGGTTAAATTTTGATATTAATTCAGTATATGTGTTAGGCTTACCTAGTCTTAGAGACTAGGTGTCACGACCCAAATTTCTCACCGTCGGGACCGTGATGGTGCCTAGCATTGTACTCACTAGGCAAGCCAACGTTACAAATTATTTCACTTTTTTCTTTTATCTTTTAATAATTTACATGCTAACAAAAGTATCAGTGGACTAAAAGCGGAAGAACAGAATTTAACAGATTATCTTAATACTAATGAAGAAACCGTAATATAACTCCACCCAGAACTGGTGTCACAACTCGCGGATGGTCTACAAATACTATAAACAATGGTCTGAATAAAGAAATATACATATGTTTGAAAAGTAGATAAACAAAAAGGAAATAGGATAGAAGGGGACACCAGGACCTGCGGACGCCTGCAGGACTACCTTGGGTCTCCACTAGACTGAAGGTAGCCACTCAAGCTCTACTCACAAGGCCCGGCACCGAGATCTGCAAAGAAAGTACAGAGTGCAATATCATTATAATTGACTCCATCTACTGGTAAGTGTCGAGCCTAACCTCGGCGAAGTAGTGACAAGGCTAGTACACGATGACCAACATAAACATGTGCAATTAAATAATATACTAACAGAATAACAATAATAGAAGCTAAACAAAAATTAATGGGAAGGGGCAACATGCTATAGGGGTACCAGAATAAGGAATCACAGAAATAATGGAAATGAAACAATTAATACGCTTGAATTGATAACAGTAAATAATCACAGCAAACAGAAAATGCACGACATCAGCCTTCATGCTTTTATTCTCAATCCTCATTGTGCAATCAATAATAAAAATGTGCACGGCATCAACCTTCGTGCTCTATCACTCATCCTCGCCATATGAATAATGGAAATGTGCACGATATCACTCTTCGTGCTTTATCTCTCTTCCTCACCATATGCATCAATATAAATGTAAATGTGCACGGCATCACCCTTCGTGCTTTACCACCCTTCCTCACCATATGCATAAATATGAATGTGCACGATATCACTCTTCGTGCTTTATCACTCTTTCCTCTCCCAAATAATAGCAATAATAACATCTCGGTAAGGGAATCAGCTATAACAATCTCGCTTAAATAGTTAAATTCACAATATAAGTCTCAACTTGAGTCAACGCTCAACAATTACCCAAACGACAAGAAAATATAACCAAACTGGTTCAACATGGAGAGTAACCAGATTAAGCATGAAGAATACATGATAAGAGGCACAATGATTACAAGTATAAGATGTATTTCCCTGCTATCACCCAACAACAACGTATAGATACTCGTCACCACACCTATACATTGTACTAAACATCTAAACATATAGAAAGTAAGACAACAACACTTATTCCCTCAAGCTAAGATTAGACTAAACACTTACCTCAATTCCACGGTCACAATCAAGCCTCAAATACCACTTTCCCTCTAGATTACACCTCCAATCCCCTCGTATCTAGCCACAATTAACTTAATATCAATAACTATTTCTAAGAGAACTGACTACAATGCATAAATTTAATTTTCCCAAACTTTCCCCCGAAAAATCAAAAACCGACCCCGGGTCCGCTTGGTCAAAACTCGAGGTTCATACCAAAATTCATTCACCCATTTACCCACGAGCCCAAATATGTAATTAGTTTCGGAATCCAACCTCAAATCGAGGTCTAAATTTCCAAATTTGTAAAATCCCTAATTTTTCCCAAAACCCCTAATTCGACCATGAAAGAACAAGATTTAAGTCTAAAAAATCTAATGGGTGTTGATGGAAATTGAAGAAAATGAGTTGAAGAATACAAATATATGAATTAGTGTTGAAATCCCTCTTCAAAATCTCTCCTAGGTCGAGTTTTTATAAAAGTGTTGTGAGTTTTTGATAAAATCTCGATTGTGGTTCTATTTTTAAAAAACGATTTGGCAGGCCTTCTTCGCCTTTGTGAGAAGCCTGTCACGTTCTCGAGATGCATCGGCTAAAGGCCTTCGAGTTCGTGAGATACACATCGCGTTCGCGAAGGCATTCTCCCCCCAGCCTCCGCGTTTGCGATCCAAGTGTCGCATTCGTGATGAGTAACTTTCCCCTCCCCTAGGTCCCATGCTTTGTGTTCACGGTAGATGGGTCACGTTCGCGAAGGGTAAAGCCCCCGCTGCTCCGCGTTTGCAACCTATCCTTCGCGTTCGCAAAGAAGAATATTCCCCCTTCCCCTCTTTCCCTTTCACGTTCGTGCGACTACCTACGCGAACGGGAAAAATGGCATATCAAAACATTTGGTGCAGCAACAATACCAGATTTTCTAAGTTTAAAACATCCCGTAGCCTATCCGTAACTCACCCGAGCGCTCGGGGCTCTAAACCAAACATGCACATAAGTCTTAATACGTCATACGAACTTGCTCGTACGATCAAATAACTAAAATAACACATAAAACTACGAATTTAGCATCAAAATCAATAAAAACCTCAAGAACACCTAAAGTTTCTATTTTTAAAATCGAGGGTCCGAATCACGTTATATAAACTTTGTTTCTTAGCAAAATATTACATACATAACTTAAATACCATATTAAACCTGTACGGGGCTTCGGAACTAAAATACAGGCCCAATACCATCGAAATCAAGCATCGTCAAATTTCCAAAAATTATTATATTTCCAGTTAAATAATTTTCTTCAAAAAATTATTTCTCGGGCTGAGGACCTCGGAATTCGTCTTCGGGCATACACCCAAGTCCCATATTTTTTTACGGACCCTTCGAGACCGTCAATCACGGGTCCGGGTCCGGGTCCGTTTACCCAAAATATTAACCAAAGTCAATTTAATTTAATTTTAAAGGCAAAGTATAGCATTTTTCTAAAATTTTCACAAAAAGGCTTTCGGGATATACGCCTGGACTATGCTCACAAATCAAGGAGAATAAAAATAAGGTTTTTAAGGCCTCAAAATATAGATTTGACTTCTAAAACAAGATACGAACTTTTGGGTTATCACACTAGGTGTCGTCATGACATTCTACACAGGGAAATTGTGGTCGTGACAGGAGAAAAGTTAGAAAATTTTAGAAGGGAATAGGAAAACCGATTTTTATAGATCTGGAAATTAAAGGTACTGACCGACCAGACCGAAAGTCGGTCCGTACAGTTAAGTGACCATTGACTATGTTTGACCATAGTTAATTGACCGACTTCGGCCAGTTATCTTTTTAAAAAAATAAATTATTTTTTTATTATTTCTTAAAATATTATAAAACTTAAAAAATAATTATAAAATATAAGCATATATTTTATTCTCATACACACATATACACACACAGAGTCATATATGTATATAGACACACACACACACAAAAAATTATAAACTATAAGCATAATCTTTATAAATAATTATATTAACTAATTACTTTTAATAAACTATAAGCAAATATTTTATTCACAAATATATATAATTAATCAATCATAATAAACAAATAAAGGTATATATATATATGAGACGTTTATATTATTTATCTGAATTCCACGTTTCGTCTTATATATTTATTTATTTTATAACTAATTCCAGATCATGTAGATTAATAAATATTGGTCAAGACGTTTTACCTTTATATTCATCTGTCTAAGTTAATTTTCTAAGTTATAATTAAGTATATGAGTCATTTCACACACACAGAGATTATATTATAATTGATGATCAATTATATATATTACTATGCACGAAAACTCAATCAATTGATGAATTGGTAAACCAATATTGTTCTATTTTAAATATGTTTAGTCCATTATTATATTAACTCGTTTACTTAATGGTAATATCTTCTTTTCCTTATTTAATTTGTGATATATATATATATATATATATATATATATATATATATATATATATATATATATATATATATATATATATATATA